>RJWJ010000010.1:78711-285916 GCA_004363605.1 Indri indri | reverse complement strand
CTGGAGCATCAGGGCTGGTGGGCGAAGCAGACACCCCCAGACAGTTCAACAGTCGGCAGCAGGGAAGAAACCAGCCCAGCGGAGAGGAAGGCTTGTGCTGATGGGGACAACCTGGCAGAATTCTGAACGAGGAGTAGGGCTTAGCCAAAGGAAGAAGGTGATAAGAGTGTTCCGTGCAAGCCGGGTGCGGTGGCTCACGCCTGTAATCCTAGCACTCTGGGAGGCCAAGGAGGGAGGATCGCTTGAGCTCAGGAGTTTGAGACCAACCTGAGCAAGAGTGAGACTCCATCTCTACTAAAAAAGACAGAAAAAATAGCCGGGCGTGGTGGTGCACGCCTGTAGTCCCAGCTACTTGGGAGGCTAAGGCAGGAGGATTGCTTGAACCCAGGAGTTTGAGGTTGCAGTGAGCTATGATGACATCACTGCACTCTAACCTTGGTGACAGAGCAAGACTCTGCCTCAAAAAAAAAAATTTAAAAATAGAAAATATTTTTAAAAAGAGTGTTCTGTGCAAGGGAGGCATTACATGCTAAGGCAGAGAGATATGAGAGACGAAAGTTAATCTGGAAGTGTTTGAGTAGTTCAGGATGGCAGGAAATGGGGTTTGGGGGTGGTGGTGTGAATAAGTAAGTGTCGGGAAATGAAGCGAAGAGCCCAGAGGGACTGGCCATGGGGGCCTGTAGGCTGTGCAAATGCGGCTCAAATGCAGGGCAGTGGCATCCCATGGATGACGGAGAACACACTGAAGGGCGAGAGCCCGAAGCCTGGGTTGGTGGCTGTGCCGTGATGGAAGGGGGAAGGGACGGAAGCTGCGGCAAGGCACAGTGAGAAGGGAATGGAGTCTAGGGGTGTCCCCAAACCAGGAGACGGCCGCTTATCGAAAGCTACAAAGAGAGGACTGAAGCTTGGCCCTGAAAGGACTGCCTGGCCGTATCAAACAGGAGCGAGGACAGTGGCAGTGGCATGAGGTGCGGGCAGAAGTCAGCCTGCAGTCACCCAGAGGACCTGCTCTGGCCAAAAGCCGGGGTCCCAAGAGGGGAGGTTGGAGAAGGCAGCCTCAGGCCAAGGATGGGGGCTCAGAGTTCTCTTCCAGATTCATCCACTCCCTGCCCCTGCCCCAACCTGAGCTCACTCACAAGTAAACAACATGAAAACAAAGGGAGATCGCCCAGCCGAGACCTTCCCATCTGCAGAGTGAGGAAGTCTCGGTCTCAAGGTTAATGCTGAAGAGGAACTTGCTTGGCTGTGCAGGTCGCGGGGTCGGCAAGACTCTTGATAAACAGGAGAGGACGGTGCCACCGGGTGTGGCGGTGGGGGTTTCACTAAGTGATTTGGCACCAGGGTCGAGAGGAGGCCAAGGATGAACAATCTAGTGGAAACGAAATGGTGATAATTTACAAGAGCAAATTGTTTTCCATTCCAGGGGAGTTGGCTCCTAAGCAGAACTCTTCCTGCAGGAGTTGAGGTGGTGTGTGAGTCATTGTTATAAATAGACCGGCGATCTGAATGTCATCGGAAAGGACGCAGTCCCAGGAGCATAACCTTGGAGGGAGTGGAATGGCGCTGCATGCATTGAGAGCTCGTTCCAAGGAGAATACGGACAGGGAGCTTGGGAGGGCTGTCTCAGGAAAAGAAGCAGACACTTGGGAAGGGGGTTCCAGCTCGAGCAGGAGGACCATGCAGAGGACTGGCCAGGAACGAGCTTCCTGCATGGCTGAGTGGAGCCCCTGGGTCAGGCTGGGCCCACCTCACTGCCTTAGTCTGCTCCGGCTGCCATCACAGAATACCATGGACTGGGACTGAAACAACAGACATTCATTTCTCACGGTTCTGGTGGCTGGAAGTCCCAGATCTGGGTGCCAGCAGGGTCGGTTTCTGGTGAGGGCTCTTCTTTGGCTTGCAGACGGCCACCTACTTGCTGTGTCCTCAGATGGCCTTTTCTCTATGCGTGCAGAGAGCTCTCTGGTGCCTCTTCCTCCTGTGGGAAGGATGCCAGTCTATTGGATTAGGGCCCCAACCTTACGACTGCATTTAGCCTTTATTACTCTCTAAAAGATCCTATCTCCAAATACAGTCATACTGGGAGTTAGGGCTTTAACACATGGATTTGGGGTGGGGGAGACACAATTCAATCCCTAACACCTTCTAGAAAGTCTTCCAAGGAATTCCAGCTCTTCTAGGATCCCAAGCCACTCCTTTAACCAAGGCATAAGAGAACAAATTTCTCAGCCAGCATTAGCTCATTCATTCATTCACCGCCATTGATGTGCCAGGCCCCCATGAGCACTGGGGACACAGAAGGTCCTTGCCTTCAGATTCACAATGACTTTGAAACAGGTGCTCCAAGCTCTCAGGAAACTTCTAGAAGGGGAGAACATCATCACAGAAAGCAAGCACTGTCCCCTGAGAGAATCGGAGCCCAGCCATGCCTGGGGCGAAAGCAGCTGCCCGTAAGCCTTCCCTGCCCCTTGGCCAGGCCGAGAGCCCTCCAATCTGCTCCCACAGGCCCCTGTACTTCTCTTATCATGGAAAGGATTTAACTGTTCCAGAACTGAGCTGAGGCCCAAAGCAGAAAACAAAAGGGGCTCCTTTTGCTGGCACCTCCACACCCCAAAGATGAGGCTGCGGCCTGCCCAGCCACCCCTGAAAGGGACCAGGAAGATATGGAATATGCCCCAGGGTGTCGAAGGCCCGGAAAGGAAGGATTCAACAAAGCAAAATGGAAAGCAATGTGAAAAAATAAAACCATTTCCTGTTAGAACTCCCATGAATTGGCATTCCTCAATAAACCACAAATCACAGGATTACTGTATATTTCCACAAGTAGGACTGTGGACTCCCTGAGGGGTAGAGATGTCGTCCCCTCTGTCCCCAACACCTGCAGTGGTGTCAGGCACAGTAATGCTTGGTGACAATGCCCAGGGCATTGTCTGTTCTCAGCACAGGAGTCGCCTGTGCTCCTCACAGTGTATTTCTTCTCTGTCGGACAAGTCAACCCCTCAGAACCAGAAACAGCCACATCTCACGCCAGGTGCCAACCCCTCGGGGTCCTCCCCACTCCCGGGGCCCCTGCTGTGGGTCTCTCAGTACAACTGGCTTTTTGGAAGACTCGGTGGTCTGTCCTAGAGCTTCTGGCTTCACCTTGGGCTTGCCCCTGTCCTCTCTGGTGTGAGGTCTAGCGCCCACAGCCCCTGGCCCAACTTCATGGAGTGGACATTCCTGATTTCCTCTGAGAAAGAGGAGGGAGGAGGCCGGGCACGGTGGCTCACGCCTGTAATCCTAGCTCTCTGGGAGGCCAAGGCGGGCAGACTGTTTGAGCTCAGGAGTTCGAAACCAGCCTGAGCAAGAGCGAGACCCCGTCTCTACTAAAAATAGAAAGAAATTAATCGGACAACTAAAAATATGTAGAAAAAATTAGCCAGGCATGGTGGCTCATGCCTGTAGTCCCTGCTACTCGGGAGGCTGAGGCAGAAGGATTGCTTGAGCCCAGGAGTTTGAGGTTGCTGTGAGCTAGGCTGACGCCGCAGCACTCTAGCCCGGGCGACACAGTGAGACTCTGTCTCAAAAAAAAAAAAAAAAAAAAAAGAAAGAAAGAGGAGGGAGGGACCCTCCTTTAAAGCCCATCAGTTCGAGGCCAACAGGAGGCTCTGGATGAGCCTTCAGGGAAACACCTTCCTCCCAGCAGCCCAGACGAAGCCCAAGCCCAAGCAGGAAGGAGCAGGTGGCAGTCCCTACGAAGGACAGCCCTGGCCTGGACAGGATGACTGAGACGCCGGGGCTGGGACAGGCTGTTGGCTGGCCCACCGACCCGCAGGGCTTTCCTGGCCAACTTCCTTCTGACGGCACCCCAAAGCAGGTGGGGCGACGGCAGGGTGCTCCTGAGCCACCAGCCCCTCAGACACCGCAGGCAGCAGGTGCCACAGACCCAGCACCCGCCCATGTCTGTCTTCTTCCGCAGCTGGGGAAACTAGGATCAGAGAGGAGAAGGCCTTTGCCAAGATGACACAGGGAGTCCGTGAGGCGCTAAGAGGTTGGTGCCAAGTGTGGCAGGCATGGGAGCCACTGGTGGTTTCAGGGAGGGAGTGACATGCCTGAAGCAGGCAGCAAAGAGACCAGTGAGGGGGTGGCTCAAATTGGCTATATGGGGAGGGGGGTGTGGTGAGAACTCAGTGAGGGCCGCAGGGAAGGACAGGCAGGAACAGATCTGCGTGAACCTGCAGATCTAGATCTCGACGGTACCAGCAGTGTTGACGTGGAAGGGCGGGGCCAGCTGAGGGAGGGGCCAACGATGACCCAAGTTTCTGATGGGGGTGCCGGGGTGGGGGGGTCATTACCACGAATAGAGAAGTCGGGGGCTCAAATTCACGCAGGTTCACTTTGAGGGACAGGAAGGACACGCCCATTTCCTGCAGGAGTGAACAGAGTTGGGTAAGGTCCACTGTCCCACACGGGGCACTGAAGCCAGCTAGGCCATTCACTAGCTGTGTGACCTCGCTCAAGTCATTTTACCTCTCTGAGCTCAGTGTCCTCGCCTGTAAACCAAGGAGAACCACAGCGCTCACCCACAGGGTGGCCGTAAGGACTAAGATACCGCACGACACGCACCGATAAATACCCGAGTTATTCTCATCACTCTATGCCAAATGCTTAGTATACATCATCTCATTTAATCCTCCCAGAAACCCGCAAGGCTGGCACTGCTTGTTTCCCAATTTGGAGATGAGAAACTGAGATTCAGAGACGTTAAAGAAATTGCTTAGGGTCACATAGCAAGCACGAGGGTCTGCGCAGGGATTTGAACCCGGATCCTTCTGACCCAAAGCACAAACTTTCCAGCGTGAAAATCACCTCCACCGCCTTCATGGGGTACAGGGCTGTCTCCCATTGCCAGGAAAAGGGAGAGTCAAGAGACTCGGAGAGGAGGAGGAGGTAGGTTTGAACCCATAGAATGTGAACCCAGAATCGCCTGGACATGATTTAGACAATTGTATTTGTCTTCAGTGTACCTGATGATGACGTTTTTCCTTTTTTTTTTTTTCCTTCCCTTCTTTTTTCTTCTCCGGTCAATGAGTCTGTACTCTCAAATCCGATGAGTCACCGGAAAATGTAAATTAAAAAAAAAAATTAAGAGGAACATTTCTCCTACGTAAGCCCCTGCCATCTGTGAATCATTCGAGACAGGTATAATGGACATAATTACAGCTCGCTCACAAGTCAGGCCCAAATCAGTCCTTCAGGCTAAGTTCGGAATCAAGTGGTTTCCCCAACAGAGCCTGGGGCCACCGAAGTCAGCCCAGAGGGGAACTCAAACCTGTGCTCGTGGGCCTGGGTTCCAGCTGTGGGGCCCGGGCTGGGCAGGAACCTGGGTATGCATGCCCCGACACTAGAGACCCAGCGATTCCGGAACTCCCCGTCCCACTCACGCAGGGCCCCTCCCTCCATTTGAACTCATTCTCCCTTTACCGTCTTGCTTCTTAAAGGAGCCAGACCTTTATTCTGCCCATCGCTGTAAAACCAGCCAACCTAACAAAAACTGGAGGGCTATTCAATTCATAATATTCCAAACGGGGTACCCTTATGTGTACAGACTGCGTGGGCCTTGACTAATCACTCCTTGCTTCTCTTTCCTCCCTTGATCCTCCCTACAGGGTCAGTGTTAGAGCCACTGTTGACCTGAGGCAGGAATTAAGAGAGCCAGGGCTCAACCCCAGACTGTCTGACTACAAACCTTTCCCACTTTCCCCGGCTACCTTTGGCTACAGCCTTTGGCCAGTGATCCAAGGAAGCAAGAGGCTTAAAGAAAAAGTTTTTGGCCGGGCGCAGTGGCTCACGCCTGTAATCCTAGCACTCCGGGAGGTGGAGGCGGGAGGATTGCTTGAGCTCGGGAGTTAGAGACCAGCCTGAGGCCTGAGCAAGAGTGAGACCCCATCTCTACTAAAAATAGAAAAAACTACCAGGTGTGGTGGCTAGAGCCTGTAGTCCCAGCCACTTGGGAGGCTGAGGCAGGATCGCTTGAGTCCAGGAGTTTGAGGTTGCTGTGAGCTAGGCTGACGCTGCTGCACTCTACCTGGGGTGACAGAGTGAGACTCTGTCTCAAAATAAATAAATAAATGTTTTCCACCCCTGCGCAGCGTTGGCTCCTGGGACTCAGTGAAGGCATCTATAGGAAAGTGAGCATCAGAAGCAGCCTTCCCTAACCTGCCCCGGTTATCTCGGAACGCAGTTCGCCTCTCCCCACCAATCGGGCATCCAACCACTTGATCCCAACACAGAAACTTACTTAGATGGCGGGACGATCATGTGAGGACATAGGAGAAGACATCTATCTACAGCCAATGAGAGAGACATCAGAAGAAACCAACCCTGCCGACACCTTGATCTTGGACTTCCAGCCTGCAGAACTTTGAGAAAATAAATTTCTGTTTTATAAGTAAAAAAAAAAAAAAAAAAAAAAAAAAAAACTTACTTAGCACGGGTTTCAGCAATAAGGGTTTATTTTTCTCACATAAGATGTCCAGAGATAGACATTTTCAGCTGATGCAGCTGTTCTCAGTTGTCACCAAGAACCCAGACTCAGTCTGTGTTCCTAACTGTCATCCTTAGAATTTCAATTTCACTCTCACAGTCTCCAGATAGCTGCGTTATATCCACAAAGGGGCAGGCCACCGCGTCCTTCCCTTTCGAAAAGCCTTCCTGGGATTCCCCACCCCATGACTTCAGGTTGCGTCTCATTGGCCAGAGCCAGGTCCACGTCCACCCCTGCCCGCAAGGGGGTCTGGGAAGGTCGGTATTTTCTCTTTCCAGCCTCTGTGGTCGAGCGGTGTTCCTTTAACTTTAACGTGAGAACAAGTCAGCTGGGGAATCTCGTTAAATACAGATTGGGGGCCCAAATTTGGGCCCAACCAATGTTGCTGCAGCAACCAATGTTGCTGGTTCTTAGATCGCACGTTGAGTAGCAAGTGTAGAAGAAGCAGGAAAGAGAGGGGCTGTGTGTGGCTTCTGGGGAGACCATCTATTGAGTCTCAAACATCCCCCAGCACCTGCGGCTACTTCAGGAGCTGGGAACTCTGCCCAGCATTCCACACTTGGGACATAATCCACCAGGATAATACTTACCCAGAACACCCACTGCGGCTACACCCAGTAGCAAGACCAAGCAAGGCCCTCACTCAGAGACTCCCAAACACCAACAACTCCTGGACAGGATGGGGACTCCTTGGCTGGGATGGGCTGGACTTCTGGACTTAGGCTACCAGTGGCAGGAGGTGGCCAAATGTGCACACTCTGGGGATGGCCTGGGGCTTGTTAGGGACACCCTGGCCTGGGCAAAGGGTAAAGAGGAAAGCCCAACTGATCTTAGGCTTGCTTCCAAAGTCCTTTCTTTCCACTACCCTACACAGCCAGGAATGAACAGAGCCAGGGCTCAAACCTCAATCTTCTGATGCCAAAACCAGAGCCCTTCCCACGTTCCCAGGCTGCCTCTGGCTGTTCTCTTCGGCCAGGGATCCGAGGCAGCCAGGCTCTGGGGCGAAGGGGAGCTTGGATGGGGCCAATCCCAGGCCAGACTCTTGGGGCTTTCTGGAACTTCTCTGGTTCCAAGGCAGCTGCTGAACAGCCATCAGCCAGGAGAGTATGTTGTCTGGGGCCAGGGCAGCCCATGGGGGGCTGGGCCATGTCACAGCCCTTCAGACAGAGCTCTGAGATCTAAGTTCAAGGATGAAAAGCAGTTCAAGAGAAATGCTGGGCCCTGGGGGAAGCTGCCCTTGAGAAGTTCTGCTTAGCACCTACCTGGGGAAGTGCAGCTGCGAGTGAGGTAGCCCACAGGCCTGGGCTAAGGGAGATGCGGCTCAGCTGACCTGCACCCAGGGCCTCTGGGACAGCCAGGCCTTTGATTTCCCCCTCAGCCTGCACCTGCCCCGGCTCCCCAGCCCACACGTGTGCATGCCCTCTGGCGTCTGGCTCCAGCAGCATGGTTCTAGTTGCGCAATGGAAAACTAAGGGTACATTTCTTACGCACCCGAAGTCTGTAGGCTGACATTCAGATTTCAATCCCAGCGCCCGCCTCCATAGGCAGTGAGCGATGCCATGTGACCATGCCCCCACGCTGCTGCCGATGGGTGCAGAGATCGGCTGCAGCCTACAGGGCAATGTGGCCTGGGGTAAAAGCACGAACTGCACCAGTCAGATTCCCTCTCTGAAAATGCGAACTAAGTTTTCCAGAAGGACTGAAATGAAGCACGGTGGAAAACCACTGTAGAGAGATGCTCGGCCACAGACGAGTTTGAGGGAAGAGAACCTTTGAGATAAAGGAAAGGTCTGAAGTAGAGCAGCGATGCTCAAAGGACGGTGAAGGTAAGAATCAGCAGGGCTCGGTGTCTAGAATGCAGAGTCCCGGGTCACACGCTGGAAACCATGATTCAGAAGAGCAGCTCAAGCTCAAGGGTTCAAGCCACCAGGCCAGGAGAGCCTGATGCAGGTGACTCGGTGACCACACTTTTGTTCCCAAAGGAGAAGGTGAAGGGGCCAGGGAGAGCAGGACACCGGGGAGCAGATGCTCTCACAAAACCCTGCTGTAAAGTCCCTAGAGCCGCCTTAGTTAGGAACCCCCCTCCCCCCAGGCCTGGCTGTCGGGAGCTCGTGAGCCCCCAGCACCTGCCTCCCACGATCCCCCCCTGGCTATAGACAGTACTGGACTCTGGGCTGTGTAACCACAAGGGCCAGGACCAGACCCCACTTCTCTTCCCCTCGAAGTGGCTCCAGAGAGAAGGATCTTAAAGCCTCCTTCGCCCCCTGCAGACTGTTTCTCCTCACAGTACCAGGTCGGGAGTACCCGCCTCCTAAAGTCATCATGAGGGTAATGGAGCTTTAAAGCTGGCTTTCTCCCCCAGTCTCATCTAGAGACACAGCTTGGGCAGAGGCAACAGCTCTGATCTGCCCTGTGGGGAGGGTGTAGTGACAGATGCCATTGTCATTCCCTGGGAGCTACGCGGATCAGAGGCATCGGTGCCGCAAGTGGTTCTTTTTCTATAGAGACTAGGAGTTTAGAATTGTGTGTGTGTGTGTGTGTGTGTGTGTGTGTGTGTAATATTAATACAGGAGGAGGGAGGATGAGGAGTACAGGAATATCAAGACAAGATGGTATTTTTTTTATCCATAACCAGTTGCTAAAACAGATTTATTTTTCAAAATTGAAATAACTTTATTATTTTATCTAATTATAAAAGTAACACTTGTTTATTGTAAAAAAATGAAATAAAATGACAGAAGTCTGTATGTTAAAAAGACCAGTTCCCACAAAATCTCAATCCACAAAGAAAACCACAGTCAGTAGTAGTTTGAGCTATGCCCTTCCAGATGCTTTTTTAAAATGCGTATATAATTTTTATAACATAAATGGAATCACACTGTTCTGCATTCTGCTTTTTTCCACCTATTAATCATCCTTCAGGTTTTAAGTGCACCCTCCTTGCCTTACATCTCTACCCTTTGCTCCTAAAGGGAAAACAGCCAATACCCAAGAAAGATGCTGGGAATGACCCACAGTGCCTGCCCTGATGTAGCACATTAGGCAATGTACATATTTCTCAATAAATGCTAGAAAAAGAGAGCTCTTAGATGCTGGAGTAATTGTCATCATTTTTTTTTTTTTTTTTTGAGACAGAGTCTCCCTCTGTTGCCCAGGCTAGAGTGCTGTGGCATCAGCCTAGCTCACAGCAACCTCAAACTCCTGGGCTCAAGTGATCCTCCTGCCTCAGCCTCCCAAGTAGCTGGGACTACAGGCATGTGCCACCATGCCCAGCTAATTTTTTCTATGTATATTTTTAGTTGTCCAGCTAATTTCTTTCTATTTTTTTAGTAGAGACAGGGTCTCGCTCTTGCTCAAGCTGGTCTCGAACTCCTGAGCTCAAACAATCTGCCTGCCTTGGCCTCCCAGAGTGCTAGGATTACAGGCATGAGCCACCACGCCCGGCCTATCATCATTTTTAAGGCTGCTTCTATCAAAGAGGTGCTGTCTGCATAAAAAATAGTTTTACCAAGAGGGGAACTGCATTATAGAGATAGTGCACAATGCAAATTAAATAAAAAAGGGATACCAAATTAGCCAAAAACTTTCATTTCAATTATATGCTTGTGGTGGTAAGGAATATGGCTGGTTCTCTTGTGTGCTCCTCGCTGGCATACTAATTGGAATACACTTTCTAAAACGTAATTTGGCAACATTATCAAAAGCCTGACAAATGTTCACCCCTTTTGATCCATTGTAAGGAATCTCCCTTCAATGAAATGGTTCAAAATCCTGGCAAGGAGCTAGGTACAAGATGTTCATTATATATATTTGATAATAAGGGAAAAATATAAACAGCCTAAATGTTCAACTTTAGGAGAATGGTCAAACTAATCACGGTACATTCCAACTATTGCATATTATCTGCCCATTTATTGGCCAATGATTTTTTTAAAGTTTCTGTTAACATGGGGAAGATCAAAATCAAGTTTTGCAATTGAGTAGTGATGTCTGTTGCTTGTGGGACTACAAGGGGAGGATAGGGCACTCCTGCCGTTTGCACAGGCAGCTTGGTGGAGGCCTGGTGGTTGCCAAATGGGAGCAGGGAATGACAACCTCTGTGGTGTGCTGTGGGTTCAAGTAGAGACGTGTCTCCTTTAGCACCTTTGCCTCCTTCAGACAAATGCTAACCTACCACACATATCTACCGACCCTCAGATACCTGGGATCTCCTCTATGATTGGGCTCTTTTACACGGAAACCCAGAGACTAAGTAATCTGTCTCCTTAATTTTTTTGTTTGCATGATTATTTGTTCCAATTTAAAATAATTAGCGTGTAGAAATTTTAGAAAGTATGGAGGGAAAAAGTAGAAAAAAAAAATCACAAAGCCTCCAGAGCTACATCCTAGGGTTAAAGGTGAATCAGAAGTCAAATAGCTCTTGCAAGGACTGCCACCCTGCTCCAAGAAATCCAGGAGCCCAAGAATCTCAAGCTGCAAATTTGAATCCAAGTGACCTCGGATTCTAGAGATGCAGGCACCTGCAAAAGAACAACAACAAAAAAAAATCCTTGTTAGAGGAAGACAGCATCACCTCAGACCTCACATTATTCCTACAAATATGTTTCTTAAACACAATAGCCTGCATTCGAGGATGACCAAGTACACAAGGGGCCAAGACCTCATGAGTGAAAACCAGTAGAAAAAATGGACAAGACATACAAACCGACAGGGACTCCAGATCCTGACACTATCAGACAGGACCATAAAACAACTATGCCTCCATCGGAGAGGGAAAAACCAAACTTGAAAAAGTTGGCCATGTAGCAGATATGAAAAAGAACCAAATAGAATAACCAAATTTACTCAGCTGAAAATACAATAACCAAAAGGACTAAAGAAGCTACCAG
This sequence comes from Indri indri, assembly GCA_004363605.1. Taxonomy (NCBI): domain Eukaryota; kingdom Metazoa; phylum Chordata; class Mammalia; order Primates; family Indriidae; genus Indri; species Indri indri. The sequence goes on along the minus strand of RJWJ010000010.1, from coordinate 274,501 downwards.
GGCTGTAGCCTGTCCCTTCCTGGTCTGCATAGGGAAACTGACACCCAGCCAGGGCTGAGATTTATTTCTGTCTCCTGTTGAACCACATGAGGCATGCCACCCGCTTCCCCCTTGAGCAAGATCAGGAGACTTTGCTAGTTTCTCCACCATTGGCCCTGGCTCCAGAAGGTGTTTTCATATCAAAAGCAGAAACAATTATAGCACTATAGGGCAATAACTCCTGGCTTTATTGATCCTGGTGTTTGAGAAAGGGTCTTATCAGTATGCTGTTTGCTAAGACAAGGAAGGGTGGGATTAGGAAAACCTACGTGAAAATGTTTTCAATTTTGCTTTAAATTGCTCAACTTTCCTTCACAGGAAATCTCACCTGCGGAACAAGCACAGCCTCTCTCCTTGCCAGCTTCCCTGCAGGGCCCTGTCATCCGTGAAACCCAGTCCCTTCCGTTGTCATAGTGACATTCCAGGACATGGGTGAGAGTCTCACCGGGGATGTTTAAGGACATAATATGTATTTCAACAGACCGTTGCTCCCATTCCCAAGAATAAGTTCCCAAGAACTCAAAACCTTTCCAGAAATGCCACGGTTCTCTAGGAAAGAGACCCACTTCTAAGAAACCATTTTAACAAACAATCAGAAAATAAGGATTAAATTTATTCTCAAAGATGTTCATCACAATGTTACTTACAATGGAAGCCACCTACATGACCAGCCACCAAGAATGGCTATGTTAACAGGGACATAGCCACTTAGGAGCTATTCATGACGCCATCATTCAGAAAGAGAACAGTGATAAAACATTAAGTGAAGAGTAGGAAATGAATTTGTATTCGTTAAGATTACTAATTAGTGTTTTGAATATATTTAGAAAAAATAAAAGGCATTATAACAAATTTCCATTTGTAGTTTGTTAGGGTGGTGGTATAATACAGGTGATTTCCCCCCTTTTTCCTTTCTCACAAATGTCCTATATTTTTAGGACGGTTTTTAAATCTGATGCACCCTAGCTTACCTCAGCCTTATTTCTGGGTTAGTCATGAGTACAGCACAGAGATTAAGACTTTGGTGTTAGACACACCGGGTTCTGCTTCCACCGCCCTGGCTATGTGAAATTAATCAGCTCCCTCAACTCCTCGGCCCCTTGGAGCTCCAGTCAGTCAGCAAACAAATATTTATTGAGCACCTGATAAATGCCAGACACCCAAGTACAGGGGTTACGGCCTTAAATAAAATAGACAAAGTCACTGTCCTCCTGAAGTTTACAAATAGGGCAGGGACACAGACAGAAACACACGGCCACACAGCCACGTAAATACGTAGTGCGCCAGATGGCGGCGAGTGTTCCAATATCCTCTGGGAGTTGGTGTGGGGGTTAAATGAGATAATGCACTCAAAGTGGCAAGAACAGTGCTGGAACTTAATACGTGCTCAGTAAATGAGGGCCACAGAGCAGCTTTCCTGATGCTGCTCAAACCCCCTGGGGAAAGACAGGGGGCCAGAGCTTCAACTCCTCGGCCCTCCGATCAGCCTGCAGGGATCCACGGCTCCCAGCTGCAACTTCCAATCCCCAATTTGAGAAGAGAGAAAGAAAAGAGAAAGACAAGATTGTTTCTAACATGTGAAACAATCCCAGGAGTCACTCACCAGGGAGGTCTGTAGGGTGCCTGACTTCAATCTGCAGAAGAGGTTTCCAACCTTTTTGTTACTGACTGAGGCTGGCTGCACACCAGAGGCCCGCTGCCAGCAGAGCAGCGGGGTAGCTGGGAGGCTCTGAGGCCAAGGGTTTGGGCCTTTATTTCCAGGTCTCTGAGGGGAGATCATCTGTTCCCTATGACGGGAGCTGGCTTCCCATCCCAGCCAGCACAGCCTCTTCTAACTCTGCTTTAACCCAGCCTTGAGCATCACAGGAAAGACCTCGAGGCTCTCCAAAGCCTCTGAGACATGAATCCACGCAGGCAGGACTGAAATATTCATCGAGCTCCCACAAGATATGAAGCGTCATCAGCTCTAACCCAGGCAGCATGAAATGTATTCCATGTGTCGCCACCATCTGGCGCCAGATGTGCATGGTCAGTCACCTGCTACAGGTGACACTATAGCAGCAGCCAGAATGCGGCAGAGCTGGGGCTTTCAACTAGGTCTCATGACAATGACCCTCCCCTTTCACTGTCCCAGCTAGGCCACTGCTCCCTCCCACACCCAAAGTTGATCCATGACTTTTCTAAAAGTCTTAAGAAAGAGAGAAAGTAGCGACAATATGGTTGCTTTGCCTAAGAATTCAACCAAAAAGACATGGTAATTCACCCCAACGTACCAAACCCCAAGGAAAATGCTGTGTGAGTTTATAAAATCCTTCCTTAAACACATTATCTGTACCTCTTCTTCCATATGCTTGGAATTAAGAAAAAAAATTTTTCCCCGAAAGGAAAGAGACTTAGTCACTGGGTGGTTACTTTGTGCCAGACATTGAAGTAGGCATCTTTAGTTAATTATCTCATTTAAATCCAATTGCCAGATGAGAACACTGAGGCTCAGAGGGCTTGGCCCTCTCAAAGCTGGGTGGAGTGTTAGCGGCAGAGCCGGTACTCAGGCCAGCCAAAGCTCCCCTTGCTAGAAGGCCTGTCTCCTGCTTTACTAGCTGCCATTAGAAGGACCAATTCATCCCGGCTTACCTGAGATTTTCCAGGACTTTCCAGATTTTAATACTGAAAGTCTAAAGGGTCCCGGGAAACCCTTTAGTCCTGGGCAAACTGGATGGTTGGTTACCCTATAGGCAGTTATCAGAGGCTGGAGGAGATGTCCTGAGGGCAGCTGGTTTTCATACCCTTTTGGTTTGAATTGAAGATTTTTTTATTTTTATTTTTTTGAGACAGTCTCACTCTGTCACCCAGGCTGGAGTGCAGTGGCGCAATCATAGCTCACTGCAACCTCAAACTCCTGAGCTTAAGCCATCCTCCTGCCTCAGCCTCCCAGGTAGCTGAACCACCACACCTGGCTAATTTTTCCATTTTTTGTAGAGATGGGGTCTTGCTATGTTGCCCAGGCTGGTCTCAAATTCCTGGCCTCAAGCGATCCTCCTGCCTTGGCCTCCCAGAGTGCTAGGATTATAGGCATGAGCCACCCTGCCAGCCTGAACTGAAGATTTTTCTTTTTGGTACATCCAATAATGAAACACAGAATAGTGTTAATGTATCTTAATTCCTCATTTCTAGGTTTTCTTTCTTCTTCTTTCTTTTTAACGCCCCCTAAAAAACACAAACCTCATCTTGAAGGCTATTGAACTCTACCTATGAAGGAAGAGGGCTTGGAAATTATATAAGAATCATTGTATATTAGCCCCATATTTCTTTCTCAGAGAAAATGGGATTTCTAGTAAAGTAGGGGGCTCCCCTTGAAACCAGAACCCCTGAGCTGGTTCTGCCCATTAAAGAGCTGTGTGCCCTTAGGTAAGTGCCTTCCCCTCTCTGAGCCCCAGTTTGAAATATGGCCACTCTATTTAAAAAAATGATCTCTTGCCCTCAAGGAGTACAAAGGCCTTGATTCTCGGCCCCCTTATTCTATAGATGAGGATGTGAAGGCCCAGAGAAGTCAAGGGGCCGGACCAAGGTCACACAGCAAGCTGAAGCAATACAGCAAGACACACGGCAATCTCTAGAGGTTTGTCTTACAAAACAGAGTGTCGCCCGTGCGCCACCACCCGCACCACTCCCCAACACAGCCCAGAGAAAAGCAGAGTGTGCTAAGAAACAGAATCTGTTTAATGTTGCTTTCTAAGCCTGTAAAGGAAAATGAGCCAAACGCTGAAAGATTAAGAATTCTGATCTTTAAAAACAAATCAGGGTTTAATTTGGGTTTTCTTAAAGCCCCATAAAAAAGAGAAGCTGAATCCCTGACCAAATACTCAGCATTCCAAACTGGGAAGATGAGACAGATTTTAATCCCCTGCGTGAGGAGCAGGCAGATTGGGGGCCGTGTGTTTCCATTGGCCTGCATATTTCTCAGATGTGTAAATGGCAGGCAGCCCCAAAGGGGCACGAGGGAAGGTGGGGCCTCTGCGGAGGGCTGCGTCTGAGCATAGCAACAAGGAAAGCTAACTGGGCTGCGTTCTGGTGGCTCAGAGAGGGTAAGCAATTTGCTTAAAGTCATTCAGCTAGCAGGTGGCAGAGTGAGGAATTGAACCCAGATCTAAGTTCAAGCCCAAGTGCTCACTGGCCATGCTGTGTAAAATCAGGAGCTGGAAGAAGAATGGCGAAATCAGGACCCCTTTCCCTTATCCAGAATGTCTGCTGAGGTCTTTCCGGGCTCCCTCCTGGGTCTACCGCTTCTTCAGGCTCCCTGTACTGGATGAAAATTTATTTATTCAGTTGTTCAACAAAGGTTTAATAAGAGTCTACTAGGTGCTGGCTTCAACACACAAGAGTTCGTTGGCCGATGCGCTCCGTCGGGGATAGAAGCCAATCCAACTAACAGGGAGTTGTGTCCAAGTACTGTGGGATTAAGGAAGGCTTCCTGGACAGGGCAATATTTGAAGCGGGCCTTGAGTCGGATTTGGACATGTCAATTGCTGTGTCAAAATAAAACCTGGCTGAATTATTTGGTCATTTACTGACGCTTGGGTCCCCTTTGGTGGGCAGGCTTCGGGGTCAGTACCATTGACAAAAAGAAGATTGGAGATGAACACCAGTTATCCCCAAATATTCCAAACCCCAGTGGGCCAATCTCTTAGTTATCTCTGCATCTCATTTGTGCAACACCCAGCATTGGGAGAGGCAGGGGAGGGAACGCCCATGTACCTAGCACCTCTGCACCAGTTATTTTAAAAATTACAAGGCCCGCGTGGGAACTATTGTAGCCTCATGTTATCCTGAAGAAATGGAAGCTGGTAAAACTGAGGTGACTTGGCCAAGGTCACACAGCTCTCCAGGGTAGCACCAGGGTTGGAATCTAAAACCCGCACATTGTTCTCATGGCCCTACCTGCTTCCTGTGTGTCAGACAGTGTCAGATGCTTCAAAAATAAAATCTGTGCAAAAAAAAAACTAGTCCCATAAGGACATCAAACCTGACGTGTTGGTTCTGCACCTGTAGGGTGCTTAGCCCGTGCTAGGTGGCAGGGACAGACAGAGGCCTAACCTTAAGGAGGCTCTCACTCCGTCGAAAGACCTAAATAGCTCACTGGCAGCCACAGAGGCCCACGTGTAATCAGGAGTTGAATTGAGTGGCGTCACTAGTGTCCTGGGTGGTGGGTACCAATGAGAGCTGGAAGGAACAGTGATCAGAGTCCCAGAGGAGGCGACTTTGTGCTGGTCTGAAAGGTTAGGAAGGATTTGGCCAGAGGGAGGAGACAAGGGTGCCAAGCGTCAGTCACTCCAGATGGAGGAAATGATGCTCCAACACTGGCTGGGACCAGGTTTCTTTCTCTCCCAGCTCGGCTCTGCTCCCTCGGGACATTCATTCTCTGGCCTGACCCTTGAGCTCAGCTGCTGCAACCACATCCTTCTAGAGTCAAATCAGCTGAAAAGAGCAAGTGTCTAAATCCAGCGTTTCCTGCAGAAGTCCTGAGGTTCACTCTGGTTGGACCAGCTTAAGTCGCCTGCCCACCCACGAACCAACGAGTATCAATAGAAGCTTGGGACACACTGTTTAGCTTCGGACTGGATCACAGGTCCTACTCCTGAAGCTGGGAGCAGAATTAACTCTCACATGGACCAAAAGGGGGTGGGATGTTCCCAGAGGAAAACTAGGGTATGGTTGCCAAAGAGATAGTATGGGTGGAAATGGATGCAGCGCTTCCAGAACTCAGTAAATACCCACTCGCTCCATTGCCTAAAGAGAACCCTAGGTTCAGAAGGGTTACGTGACGTGCCCAAGATCTAGAGCAGTACCAAGTGGACTGAGAAGTCAAGCTCAGATCTTCTGCTCAAATCCGATGAAGTGGAGTGTATGTCTTGGGAGAGTAAGAGGAGAACAAAAGCTAAGGATTGTGTTGGGTGTTAACAGAGACAAAGGTGCTCTTGGTAGAATGCACCTAGATAACGGAGAGTTTTGCAAGCCAGGAAGAGGTTGAGCTTAAAGAAGAAATAAATAAGGAACTTCTGTGGGTTTTCATATAGAAAGTGATGAGATGGAAGCTGAGACCCACTCAAGGCTGCGGCCAAGGGGTCTGAACTCAAATCAGTTCAGATGGACACTCCGTTTTACGCTTTGGGCATATTCTCAAGGGATGGGCTCTGCAAGGCGTGCCCACTGCCACCCCCACTGCCTGGCTCCAGCCTGTCCTCCCAGATCCTGAGTCCCCCTCCTCCCTCCCAAGGCTGTGGCTTTGGCAGCCACTTTGGAAACTGCAAGTTTTAAATGAATTTCCACCCCAGAGGAAGTTGAGAAGCAGGCATGTTGCACCAGCCACTTCTGAGCTCCCGCATTTCTCCTTCCCTTTCAGAAAAAGGATCAAACGCTCTTTCACAATGGAAAGACGAGAGGGAGGGAGGGAAGCCAGCAGCGGAAGATGCACGGGGGAGCAAAGAGAAAAAGGACAACAAATAACAGAACTTCATTTGATCTCGTTTGAACTTAATCAGACAAAGTTTATGTCTCAATTACACATTTTTTTCTCTTCCATGCTGAGAAAACCAATACGTAAGGGAAAACAAATCAACAAATCACATGTTATTTATTTACTTCCCTTCAATTTCTTCCGATTGATTCCAAAAGGATTTAGGAGACTCACAAGACTAAAAACAATGGTGACCGTGATGATTAGGGACAAACAGGAACAAAGGTAGCAGGGAGAGTAGACATCAGTAGGCACCTGAGGAATGCCAACTTATAACTTGGATGCTGTATTTGGCCCTACATGGAAAAAGTATTTGCTCGAGATTGGCTCTGTCTTCTGATGATAGAAAGCGTTCACGTGCATCTGTGGCCGCAAACTTTTTTGTGGGACTGAACTCAAGCTGAGATCTATCACAGGGGGCTGACGAGTTATATTTGCGTTAAGAGAATAACAAGGGCAGTAAGCCCAAAGGACTTTTGAAGGAGGCATTGGCCTGGATGGCAATGAATGTTCTAAATAGCATTTTTATTGCCAAGAGAATAAACACACCGGTTGATTGAAGCCTGTGTTCTTTGAGCAGGAAGATGTCAATCTTGTCCCAGGCCTGGAAGAGTTAACTGCTGCAGGATGGGCAGCCTGGGAGGCACTGAGACCCGGAACTAGATGACCCGGAACTGGACCTGCAAACTCCTCTGGAGCACACGCTAGGAGAGGAGAGGGACCAGAGCCAGGTGCCACCTGTCCTTGGCCCTTTGAACCAACCCAACCAGTCATACATCACATCCTTGGCAGCCAAGGCGATCAACATCCCCTCCTCTCCATCCGTCTGACCCTGTGTGCCTTCTCCTGACTTTAAGACTCTGGCATTACCATACGTGTTCAGTTGTGATCCCCAAGTTCAACCTCCAATTAGGGTGAATATTTATGTGCCTCCTCGCATCCATGCCTTCTTTCTCCCACCAGCAGTGCCCCTCAGCATCCTTTGGAAGCACTCTTGCCTTGTTTTCAGCCATGTGGTTTGGGTGGGATCGATTCTGCCCCCAATTCTAGGGTTGAACACTGTGACCCAACCCTTAAGCAATCCACACATCCCCTTTCTCTGGCCCTCGTGGTTGGTTTCAGGGAAGGGCAATGAGCCAAATCAGGCCAATCAGGGCTAACAGATCTCAACTCTGGGACTTCCGTTCGTGCTATCAGGGAAGCGGATTTTCTCCTTCTCCTCTGGGAAGAAAATGGGAAGGATGCAGCCCCCGGAGCTGCTGGCAGCCATCCTGTGACCACGAGGGCAGAACTAGTTTCAGAAAGAAATGAACTCAGGAAACCAAACTGAAAGATGGAAAGAACTGGATTCTAGTGACACCCTTTGAACTGTTAAAAGAACAACTTTAGACAAGTTAAATTGAGCAGAGTTTAATTGAGCAAACAACGATTCGCAAATCAGGCAGCCCCCGACCAGAATAGGTTCAGAGAGACCCCACTGCTGCTGCATGGTCGGAGAGATTTATGGACAGAAAAAGGAAAGTGATGTGTGGGAAACAGAAATGAGGTACAGAAACAGCCAGATTGGCTACAGCGTTTGCCTTATTTGAACACTGAACAGTTGGCCACCTGTGACTGGTACAAGAGTAGGTGACAGTCTGTTTATACACCCCGTTAGGAGGTTACAGTTCACTTTGTATGGTGAAGCCTTTAGCCTGAACTTAAAATATGTGAGGAGGCAGCTTTAAGCTAAACTTAATTTAACAGAACCAATTCAGTGAGCAATGCTCGAAGTCAGCCTTACGCCTGGACTTCCCAGTTAGCTTTTTTATTTAAACCAGTTTGGGTCCAATTTTCTTCACCTGGATCTACTAGGATCCTAACAGATACTACTAGAATCCCACCTTCGGAGTTAGGTTACCTCACTCTCCCCTGCACCCACACCTTGGTGCTTTCTTACAAACACAGCTGTAGCCCACTCCTCTGGGCCTCTGCCTTTCCTATTGCCTGAGGTAGGCACTTCCTCCTCCCAATTCTCACGCCAGATGGTGCCAGTTGAACCAGCCCTGGCCCTCCAAGGAAGGCTGGAAATCTTTCAGACACCAGGCATGAAAGATAAGAGAATGTTCGATCAACAGGCAAAATGCAGCACCCAGTCCATCCCAGCAACCCTGCAGAGGCTTGGGCCCCCCACTCGCAGGCGGCTGTGGCAGTGGGTGGAGGGATGTCTCGGGGACACCGGGCAGGTGGTATTCGGCATGACTGTCAACGTGTGACAACGCTCCTCAGCACCAGGCCAGTATCTGGGGATGGGACTCGTGACTAGGAGAAGAACTGGCAGGAGGAAGCAGCGTTCCCGACTTAGAGAGACTCGGGCCAATTATTTAACAAGGAATTTAAGCAAGAAAGTATCCAAACATCGGAACAGGGGCCCAGTCCAGCCTTTGTATCAGAAACAAGGCAGAAATCCAACAACTTCAGTGAAGCCAAGATCAGAACCAGTTTGGAGGCCAAGCTGACTCGATATGGGGTCTTTCTTAAAGACAGAGGTCACTGAGCCTACAGCTGAGGGTCCAAGGGCCTGAACTCTCCACCTCTCCACCCGGTGCAGGAAAGCCCTTAGGGCAGAGACCGTCTGCTACCCCAAGTCCAGCCTCACTTCTTATTAGACAAGCTTTGGTCAAAGTGGCAAAGTGCCCGATCCAGTCAAAAGGCAACCCTTTCCCCACCACCCGCCTTCTTCCTGCTTGGAATGCTGGTGTGAGTGTGCCTGCTTGGAGCTATTGCAGCCATCTGGAATTCCGAGGGAAAAGGCAAAGAGAAAGTAAAGACTTGGCCTAGAGCTCTTAAACCAAACCTGGGAGCACCCTCATCTGGACATCGTGTTCTAGGAGGTAATTTAATGTCTCAATTGCTTAAGACAGTGGTTCTCTGAGTGTGTCCCCAGACCGGCAGCATGAGCAGCACCCGGGAATGTGTTAGAAATGCACATTCTCAGGCCCCGCCCACGCCACTAGCCCTGAAGCTCCGTAAGTGGGACCCTGCAATCTGAGTGATGCTGATGTGTGCTAAAGTTTCAGAACCACGGGCTTCAACCTCTATGTATCCGCTTTTTGGCGAGGTGCGGCTGAAAGCATTTATAATTCATGCATTTCTCCTCTGCATCCCTGAACTGTTTATGGGCTATCAAGAGGCTGAGAGCAAAGTGGGATAGCCGACAGTCACAGACCAAATGGGAACGTTTCAAAGAGGAAATGTAACTCACAAAGATGATAAATGCAAATTCAGTACCTCTATCCATCAAAACATTGTAAATACAATTAAAAAGCGAAACAAAAGACTGGGGAAAATAATTGCAACACATACAACAACACTTAAAATCCTTTCTTTGTTAAAAGGTCATGCAAAATCCAAAAGGAAAACAAGATCCCAAAGAAAAAGACAACACACACAAAAAAATCCAGACTGGGAAATATAAATGGACAATAAAAAGTGGTCAACCTGTTGGTACTCACAGCAATGTGAATTAAAATGAAATATTCTCATGTATTAGCAAACATTGAGAAAGAGAAATATCTCGATGTGCGGAGGGTAGAGCGGGGTGGGCGTTTTCCCGCACGGTGGAAGGAGATGCGAATTGGAGCCGCCACCATTCCAGAAAGCCATCAGGCTGCAAGTATGGGGAGACGTAAAAACGCTCAGACTGTCTGAATCAGGAATTCAACTTCTATTTATCTTGTCTAGGGGTCAGCAAAGGCCTGTTTTTGTATGTCTGACAAGCTAAGAATAGATCTTACATTTTTTAAAGGTTGGAAGAACAGAAGGGAGGAGGGGGAGAAGGAATGGGGAGGAAGAATTAATAAATGAAGGAGGAAGAGGAAGACAGAAGAAGAGGAAGGAGGAGGAGGAGGAGAAGCGGAGAGGAGCGGGAGATGCCACAGCAGTGGCAGAGGCCACATTTGGCACAGTTTAAAATATTTTCTATCTGCCTTTTATTGAAAAAAATTTGCCAGTCTTGGACTGATTCTAGTCTAAAGCAGAGTCAGTGAACTATGGCCCGTGGACCAAATCCATCTACTATCTGTTTTTGTAAATAAAGTTTTATTGGAACACAGCCACGTTCATTTGTTCACGTAGTTTAGCTTTTGTGTTTCCATGGCAGAGTTGAGTAGTTGCGACAGAGACTGTGAGGCCTACTAAACAGAAAATATTTCTTATCTGGCACTTTACAAAAAGTAAACCCTTTGTTTGCCAACCCCTGATCTAAAAAATAATCAGAAAGATAACTAAAATGTGTGTGCAAAGATGTTCCTTACAGCACTGCTTATATAGAAGACCAGTTAAATGAATGATGGGACATCATTCAATAAAGATCATGAGGATGTATTTATTTACCCTGGGCCTCACACCTTAAGGATTTAATAAACATTAGCAATTATAAGCATCTATGAAGAAATCCTCCTGGTTCAGCCTCCAAGTAGTTAGGAATACAGATACACACCACCATGCCCAGCTAATGTATTTTTGGAGAGATGGGGTCTCACTCTGTTGTCCAGGCTGGTCTTGAACTCCAGGCCTCAAGTGATTCTCCTGTCTTGGCTTCCCAAAGTGCTGGGATTACAGGCATGAACCACTGAGCCTGGCCTCAATTATGTTTTAAAATACATAGATATACAAGATAAAAGAGGACTGAAAAGAATGAATCAGAATCTCAGCAGTCCTCCTTGGGCTATAGAGTTCTGGAAATTTTCATTTTTTCCCATTTACTTTTCAGTCATTTTCAAGTTCCCTGTAACGGGTGAATATTGCTCTTATCATTAAATTAAAAAGTCCTTCGCTCAGAGAGTAATTGAGTTTAGAGATACCGCTGAGGGGCAGGGGCAGGCTTTGGGAGTCATTGCTGCATGTTAGTGCAAAGGAAAAGGCAAAAGCAAGGCATGAAATGTAGAAAAAGGAGCTGGTAACCCTCCTCCAGCCACCGCCCCCCACCTGCAATCTTTTTCAGTGACATCTGCTACCCTTGAAATGCCCTCCAAGAGAGACTCATGACTCCCTCACAAGACAAAAGAGAAGCTTAAAATGAACGACACATCGTGGGCAAGCCCCTGCCACCGCCTCTGCGCACGCACACGGAGGCCAGGCGGGAGCGAGCAGGAGCGGCTGGAAAACACTCGAAGGGTAGCAGAACGGCCTTCCAGAGGCCCGTCCCGCCACCATGGAGTAGCCACTGAGCCTGGGTTGAGACCGAGAATGCATGCCATGGTGCAGGGGCGTGTTCCTAAGGCAACCTATTTGCCCAATTCCCGGAAGAGATTTTATTTCTTGTTCAAATACCCTGAAGAACCATTTCAGAGCTTGAAAGCCCAGACATTAGATAAGGGAGTCAGAGAAGAGTAAGCGTGACTTGGCCCGGGGACTTTAGCCTGAGTCAGGCCCCGCCAGCCTTCTGCGCTGTCACCAAGGAGGACGTCCGAGGCCCTTCAGTGGCCTGTCCCTCTGTATATCTGCACAACAACCCTTTGGGGCAAGGACTGTTGCTGTTCCCACTCAATAGGTGTGGAAACTGGCTCTCAGAGAGGCTGAGGATCTTGCCAAGGCAGAGACAGAGGCGGGATTCAACGTGAGGTGCGTGACTCCAAAGCCAAGTTCCCTCCTGGACGCCGGGCTGTCTTCTGGGAGAACCACCTTTGACTCTAACTGCTGTGCCGAGGAGGAGGCTGCTGAGTGATCTTGTCCGATTTGAGCAGCTCTGTGTCCTGCCCCGGCTCGTGGGCAATAAGCACATTTGGTCAGAGAGAAAGTCCTGCTCCCCCGCCCTCAGGGAGGGGCCTTCCCGGGGTCCGTGTGGCTGTGCGGACAGCAGCGGCCCACCAGCCCCGACCACATGGGCTCCAGGACCGTGTGATCCCACTTAGTGGGACCAGAATGGTCAAACTCAGAGACAGACAGCACAGCAGTGGTTCCCAAGGGCTGGGGCAGGAGGGGAATGGGGCTTGCCGTTGTGTGGGGACGGAGTCTCAGTTTGGGATGAAGAAAAGTTCTGGGGATGGAAGGTGGTGCTGGTTGCACAACAATGTCAGTGGACCTAATGCCCTGAACTGTACACTTAAATATGGCCAAAAAGGTAAATTTTTTGTTACATATACGTTACCATAATAAAAAAAAAAAAAAGAAGGGAAGGGCAGAAGGAGAGGGGAGGAAAATCCTCAGGCCCTGGGAAGAGGAGATGGGAACAGCCATGGAGATGCTAAGCCCTGTGCTCTTACGTGTGTCATCGCATTTGGTGCTCAAAGTGACCCTTGAAGTAGGACCTGTTACCAAACTAAGGTTTAGAGAGTGGCCCGTCCAGGGTCGTGAAGCCACACAGTGGCAGATCGGGGCTCAAACCTGGGTCTGCAGCCTCCGGGGCACCAGCCTGGCCCACAGCCATTCAAACACTGCCACAGAGAGGACCCGTGGGGACAGCCTGGCCCCCACCACTCACCCAGTGTTGCCAAGCACCACCTGGGGACCGGCCAGAGATGGTGGTAAAGGGGAACGGTCCCTACAGTCAGGACAGCTGGAGGCTGTGGGTCCCATGCAGCCACTCCCTGTCTTACTTCTCGTCCTTAGGACTTTAACTCTGCCCTGAAGGACATTCTGCCCCTGACACCACCTGGCCTGACTTCCACTGAGTTGAGAGCTGCAGCAAGCTGGTATGAAGGCAGTTAGGGATAGGGTCAAGATGAGACCAGAATTTAGCTTTGAACATCCCAGGCAATGTTTCTCAGACATTGCAGAAGAGCACAGGGATACAGGTTCAAATCCCGCCCTGGGCTGGGTGCAGCTTGGTAGAATAGAAAATGCATGGACTTTGCAGTTAGACAGCCCTGGGTTCAAATTCACCCTCTACCACTTACTGTGTGATCTGGGCTTGACCTCACCTGAGCCTCGGTTTTCTCATCTGGCAAAAGGGCGTGGTAGTACCTGCCAATAAGTGTCATCCCATGTGGACTCTGGAGCCAAACTACCTGTTTCCCTACCAGGTATTAGCTGTGTGAACCTGAATGAGGTCCTTCACCTCTCTGTGCCTCAGCTTTCCTCATCTGGAAAATGGGGATACTTATTACTTCGATGGGTTGTTGTCAGTATTAAATGAGCTACTACAGGCGAATATGCTGAGCACAGGACCTGGCACACGAAAAAGTATGTATGTATATACATGTTTTAAACTATTATGAAATATACATAAACCCCTGGTGCATGGTAAGGGATTCGCAAATTGTAGTTCCCCTTCCTTGCCCACCTCCAGTTCCCTCCTGTATGAGACTCAGACAAACTGTTAGTGGTGTCTGTCCTGGATTTTTCCTAAATACCTGGTGGGACACGGTCACAGTCAATGTTTGCCGGAACCTCTTGCCTTTCCTGCCCTTCCCCTCCCCCAAACACCAACAGGCGCTTCCAGGGAGAGGAGGAAGCCCACTGGGCCACATCCTCCAAGAAGAGCTAAAGCAGAATCAGTCCAAAAATGTGCTCCTTCTTGGCTGCCTGTTCCAATCCCACTCCACCGGTCCTCAGTGCATGCCCCAAGGTCCTGAGGCAGCCCTAAGCAGTCCTTGGCACACTCGAGGAGTCTTCCTGGCATGGAGGAACTGACAGCAGGGAGAGACCCTCACTCCAAGTGAGTAACACTCGATCATCTCCAGCCACCCTACAGGAGCAGTCTTGCTTTCTTCATTTTACTGATGAAGACGCAAAAGCACAGAGAGGTTAAGACACTTGGCCAAAGTTCCCCAGCAAGTCAACACAAGGATAAAATTTAAATCAAGACCTTTCTTGATCTGAAACCCAGCAGGTTTCCACTGTCACATTCTCACCCTCCCTATTGAATCACATCACCAACGACAGTTCTGCCACTTCCCGGTTATACGAACTTGGGGAAGTCTCTTCAGCTCTCTGAACCTCAATATTCACAGTCGTAAAGTGGGGAAACTACATCACAAGGTTGTTTTTTCATTCAACAATCATTGGCTGAGCCCAGAGCCATACTTACGGTAAAGCTATTGAAGCTTAAGTTTTAGGGCCTCTCCCTTGCACAGGCTCCTTTCAAGATCCTGAGAAGGGCCTAGTAATCCTAGCCCTTTTTTTTTTTTTTTTTTTTTTGAGACAGGGTCTCACTCTGTCACCTAGAGTGCAGTGGTGTCATCATAGCTCACTGGAACTTCAAACTCCTGGGATCGCATGATTGATCCTCCTGCTCAACCTCCGCAGTAGCTGAGACTAGAGGTAGGTGCCACCACACCTGGCTAATTTTCTATTTTTTTGTAGAAATGGGGTCTCACTCTTGTTCAGGCTGGTCTCAAATGCCTGGCCTCAAGCAATCCTCCCACTTTGGCCTCCCAAAATGCTAGGATTACAGGCATGAGCCACCACACCCAGCCTTAAATACTTTTCTTAAAAAGAGTCCCCAGCTCCATAAAACCTGGACCTGCCCCTACTAACTGCAGTGTGTCAGCACCATGCCAAGCCCTGGACATAGGATAGGATGGGAATAAAAGGGGGAAAAAGTTCCCTGCACATGGCCTGACTCACAACAGATGCTGAATAAACGGGAACTAGCATTATTATTTATTGTCTGTCTCTCCCCTATGAAAATGTAAGCACCGCAAGGTTAGGGAACTTTGTCAGTTTTGTTCATTAATGTGGCCCAGGAGCCTAGAATAGTGGCTGGCACATGGTAAGAGCACAGTGAGTATTTTCTGATCCTTGAGATGGTTTCATTCAACTCTCCAAATGACAGGTGAGGAAACCGTGGCCCAGGCAGGCATGTCTTGCTCATTATCTCACTGTGCTGACTCAGGCCAGACCCCAGGGCCCTGCAACCCCAGACAAAGACTCTCTTACTTCTTGCTGCCTCCTTGCTGCCTTTGGTGACTCACACTGGCGTCCAAGAAACATTTTTGGAATAAAAATCAAGGGATCAATGTTTTAAATAAGAATAGCAAGGGAGAGTGTAGACCGCACAGTGAGGTTGCCAGATTTAACAACAATAATTCAGGATTACCAATTAATTTTGAAATTTAGATAAATAATATTTTAGTACACATATGTGCCATGCAATATTTGGGGTATACTTATACTAAAACATTGATTGTTTATCTGAAATCAAACTTAACTGGGCATCTTGCATTTCATCTGGAAACTCTGCCCTGGAGTTCCACAGAAATTAGTACAAATTCCTGCTCTGCTATTTACTGTGTAATCTTGGGTGAGTATCCTAACCACTCTGCTATAGTCTGAAAGTATCTCCCCCAAATTCATATGCTAAAAACTTAATCACCAATGTGATAGTATTAGGAGATGGGGGCCTTTGGAAGGTGATTAAGTCATGAGAGCAGAGACCTTATGAATGGGATTAGTGCCCTTATAAAAGGGACCCCAGAGAACTCCCTCACCTGTCCCACCGTATGTGGACACAGCAAGTAGGCACCATCTATGAATCAGTACACGGGCCCTCACCAGACACCACATCTGCTGGTGCTTTGATCTTGGACTTCCCAGCATCCAGAATTGTGAGAAAGAAATTTCTTTTTTTTTTTTTTTTGAGACAGAGTCTCGCTCTATTGCCCAGGCTAGAGTGCCGTGGCGTCAGCCTAGCTCACAGCAACCTCAAACTCCTGAGCTCAAGTGATCCTCCTGCCTCAGCCTCCCGAGTAGCTGGGACTACAGGCATGCACCACCATGCCCGGCTAATTTTTATACATATATTTTCAGTTGTCCAGATAATTTCTTTCTATTTTTTTCAGTAGAGATGGGGGTCTCACTCTTGCTCAGGTCTCTGGTCTCTGGTCTCAGGACTCTGGTCTCGAACTCCTGAGCTCAAACGATCCACCCGCCTTGGCCTCCCAGAGTGCTAGCATTACGGGCGTAAGCCACCATGCCCAGCCAAGAAATTTCTTTCGTTTATAAGCCACCCAGTCTATGGTATTTTGTTATAGCAGCCTGAATGGACTAAGACATATTCTAATCCTCAGTTGTTTCGTCTGCAAATCAAGGCTCACCCTACCTTCCTCGGGGAGTTGCTGTGAAGATTACAGGAGATGATGCCTCTTAAGTGCCGGGCACACGGTAGCTAGGCGTTCCCTATGTTGGTTTCCCTCCCCTGGTTTTAGGAGCCCTTAAGGAACTCAGTGGGAGACTGACTTGCCGATTGTAGGACGACACAGTAAGTACTGCGTCCCAGTTCTTCCAAGCAGCACGCTTAGCTAGAATAGAATGTTGTGGGCACTGCCTTAGGAAGGCAACCTCTTCAGCCCTCTCAGACCCAAACTCCCTTTTCATATGCTTTTCCAATGGCTCCTTGACCTTACGAAAGAATAAAATGCTCCACCTGCAACTAAAATGAAAAATAAAAAGGATGCAATAAAATAATATTTCAACATGTAAATGCTTGGGCACGTAGCAGTGTGATACTTACATAGACTAAGGAGGAATAAATTTGGATTCGGAAGTTAGACAATATTCAATATCAGGTTGAACCATATGAGACTGTCGATGTGGAACCTTGTCTGATCTACAAAAATGGTAATTTCACATGATTCAACCTAATATTTGGCATTCAAAATACAAGCTAATGTGGGGGAGAAAGACTGTCTTTGCCTCTACTCACAAACTAAATCTACCTATCGTGTGTGCATTATACCATGAATCAACAGCCACAAACACAGGGGGTATAAACGTGTTAGCAACTCAAACGTTATCACCATCCAGACTGTCATTTTCCAAAATGATGACCTACTCTTGTTAACAATGCAAGCAATGCAGAGTGTAATCTTTTTGTTTTGCCCAGTATTTGCACCTTTGAAAAATTGAGTTTATATTTTTTTAAAAAATCGAAAACAAAACATTGCATTACATAGAACAACATTAGTTTCCGGGACCAGAAAATTATAAGATTTTTGGGATTTTACCCACATAAATTTCTTGTAAGACATTCATACGTCGGGAGCAGGCAGGTAAGCTTCTCGTTGCCTGGATCGTCCCACGCTGCACACACTGCAGGACTCACCCTCTTAAATGGAAGTATGTGACCCCCAAATCATTATGACAGCCAAAAATAATTCCCCCAATTTCAAAATGACCACAAAAGGGATGATACTGCCCCCATTCCGAGCCACCAGTCTAACAATCTCTGCTTGAATGCTTTCAGTGACAGGAAACTGATCTCCGGCAAGACCTGCTGTCACCATCTCATTGACTCACCCGTCGGGAAGTCATGATTCTTTCTTGTTCCTCTGGTAGGAGCACAAGTTGGTCCAATTCTTCTATTTGGTCACATGTTTCAAACACCTTGATCCAGTAATTCCACTTCTAAGAAGAACCTTATTCTAAGAATTCCACTTGAAACAATATGTAAGCAAACAATCCAAATGGCCATTAAAATGCCTGGGCACAGAAAACACACTGCAGATGGTGGAATTAATGACATACCAGCAACAGGGAAGGGGTTGAGTAAAGGATGGCACGACCCCTGGGGCCTAGGAAGTAGCCAGCAGAAATGAAATATAGCCCGCTGTTGTGGGGCAGGGGTTGGTTTTTTTCCTCTTTGCTTTCCTTTTTTTCTACAATGCTTTACATTCCCGGAATAAATGGGGGGAAATAAACTCCATGGAAAGGAAAAGCAAAACCCACGAAGGCCCTGGTTAGAATCCTTTCCTGTGGAAATGAAGAAACTGAGAAAGGGCCTCTAGTTTAGAAACCCGGGGAAGAGCAGTTCACTCGGCCACCAGGGCCCCCACAGCTCCTGCCAGCATTTGAACCTCAGTCAGTATGTGGGTTCCCAGTGCCACCCCAGGGGCTCCCAGGAGCAAGATCCGGGGCCACACACAAGGCCCAGCTTCTGCCTGCAGAGCCACCGTGGAGCCTGTCCCAAAGAAGCTGCTGTCTAGACCTTTCCATCGTGACTCGTGCTTCTGTGGGGGGAACACAGATCTGGGAGGCTCCACCCAGTCAGAGTGGGGCTGGGAGAGCATCTATTTTGCTCTTCTTGCCCCAGTTTAAAGTGGGTTAGTGAAAAAAGCAGACTATAAAACAGCATATGTAATATAACATTTTTCCAGTATTATAAAAATGCATATGCCTCTGTGTGTACGTGCAACCTGAAAGGCACAGACCAAAGTGCTGCTGCGGATCATCGCAGGCAAAAGGAAAAGCCATCTGCCTCGTGGTTAGAAGCTCAAACAGACCATGGCTCAAGTCCTGGCTCCAGCACTTGGGAAACCAACTACTCTAAGATTCAGTTTCTCTGTCTGTAAGATGAGGATAAGAATGGCACCAACCTCATAGGAATAAATCAAAATAACGCATCTGGGGCACTTAGCAGAATGCTTGGCACCCAGCGAACGGTGGCTTAGCTTATGTACTTTGCAACAGGAGTGAACGGAACAATACACTTTTCCAGGGGAAAATCCACACACACGCCTAAGCTACAAAACAAGCCCAGTGGCTCCTTTGGCCACACCAGGATGGCTGAGCACCAATAGCGATGCTGTCCCTTTGGTCTGTGATCCCCAACGCCTGGGCCACGGACAAGTACCAGTCAGTGGCCTGTTAGGAACCACCGGAGGTGAGCAGTGGGTGAGTGAGATTCCAGTACAGTACAGATTCCAGCCTGTACTGAAAGGAATATTCGTTGGTTTTCCATGGTCAACAGGTTCCTGATTGCTGCAATTCCCTGATTTAAGTGTCATGGGCTTACTTTCAGAGATATCGTGTGACCTGCGGATCCCTTTGTCAGTAGGAAATGCTAGTTCATTCCACTTACAATTCGTAATCTCAAGCACATTGAAAAGCCTATATCAGTAATGATTTATTAATATGTTGCCATGTTCAAAGTAATCAAAACTTCCAATTGTAGTAAAAAATAATTTTACAAATGGGAAAGATAGGTCAAGCCAAATGCAGATGCTTAGTTAGGTGAATGGATTGATACATCGATATAGCACAGTCATGATGGGAGCCTTGATTCCTAGGTATTAAGGCCGAGATAGGAACTGCAGTTTTTTCCCCCAGCTTTCTTACCTTTTCAGAATGTGTCCTTGGGGCTATGATATTATTTGTTAAGCAATGTTTTTTGGAAAACATACACACACAAATTCCAAGAAAAGTTTTTACAACAGCTCAGGAATGTTGTGCATTAAAAATAAAAACTCGTTTTTAACACAGAAGTGGAACAAGGTCGATACTTGGCCGTATTAATGTTTGTGTTACCCAAAAATGTACTGGATGAAAACTGTATATGTAAATCTGAGATCTACCGCCAACTTTTTAAATGAACTTTAAAATTTTTTTTAAATCAAAATTTTATAAGTACACTCCTGTAATCGTAGCACTCTGGGAGGCCAAGGTGGGAGGATCTCTTGAGGTCAGGGGTTTGAGACCAGCCTGAGCAAGAGCAAGACCCTGTCTCTACTGAAAATAGAAAAAAAAAATTAACCAGACAACTAAAAATAGAAAAAATTAGCCAGGTGTGGTGGCGTATGCCTGTAGTCCCAGCTACTTGGGAGGCAGAGGCAGGAAGATCACTTGAGCCCAGGAGTTTGAGGTTGCTGTGAGCTAGGCTGATGCCACAGCACTCTAGGCCAGGCAACAGAGCCAGACTCTGTCTCAAAAAAAAAAAAAAAAAAATTGTAAGTAACCCCACTTTTATAAAAGTTAATCTATATCTCTAGGCATAGAAAAACTTCGGAAGAAAATATTCCAGATATTAATATCAGATAGCTCTGGGTTAAATTATTATGGAGCAAGTTGTTTTCTTTTGGTTTTTACACCTCTCTGTAATATCTGAATTTTTTATAATGAGTATAAACTTATAATGGGGGGAAAATAAACGATTCTATTTTTTATTTTTCCAAAAGAGATAAAGGAGGAAAAAGTCTGATAAAATGAAAGTGGATGAGAGTTGCTCACAGGCCCAGAAACTAGAACTAACCAGAAGAACTAATTGGGAAATGGCCCAGGCCGAACCAGACACTGCAGCTCCCTGAACAGTCCCTGATGAGAAGAAAATCAGCCAGGCACATGAACAGTTTTGAAGTCAGATGGTTCCAGGAAGAGCCAGGCATGGGCACCAGGGGCTGGTGGTCCTTGGAGGAGAGTTCTGCACCAGACACAAAGGCCCCAGTCCTCAGAGAAGCATCCAGTCTAGACAAGCTAATGAAAAACATGGTGTTATCAATGCAGAACCACAACTGGTCTCACAAAACACTAGTAAAGTTTTCAACCTCTCCAGAAATCGAAGGAACACACAATAAAACAATAAGTCATCACTCTTCACCTATCAAAAGAGTAAAGAATTTTAAAATGCTGGTGAGGCCGTGCTGGAATTAGCACTCATTCACTGCTGTTGGGAATTACTACATTGCTAAAGTGCTTTTCAAAAGCAATATGGTGCCGTGTACCAATTGTTTCAAGATGTTCATAACCTTTTATGATTTCATTTCTAGAAATCTAAGGCAAATATAAATTGCTTTTTATCACAGATATTCATTACAGTGTGATTTACAATTTTTTAAAAAAGAAGTAACCTGAATACTGTCCAACAATATTTGGAATGGTCAGTTTGGATATAACTTATCAGTGGAGCATTATGTAGCTATTAAAAACAATGTTTATGGAGAGTTTGAAATAACACTCAGGGAAATGTGTATGTTACCATGTTAAATGATACGGTAGGATATAAAATTGTATGTAGAACATGATTTTAACCAAATAAAAATTCACATAAAAGACTGGAAAGAAATGCTCTAAAATGTTATACAGTTCCCCATGGAGTGGTCAGCCTATGTGTGGGCTTTATTTTTTATCTTTTAAAAAATATTTTGAAATCATTTCAGATTTACAGAAAAGTTATAAGAATAATACAAAGAACTGTCATGTTTCTGTCACCCAGGTTTCGCCACTGTTCTCTTTTTCCACAGTTGCTTCACGGCACGCCTGTGTGCTCTGGCTTTGTACACACCCAGTGTATAATCATTAGTCTTTTTCCAAACCATCTGAGAGCAACCTGCAGATATGACAACCCATCATGCCTAAATACTCCAGAGTGTATTTCCTGCAAACGAGGACACATAACCAAACCTTCCGAATCAGGAAATCAACATTGATACAACCTTAATCCATAGACCCCAGAGGGATTTTTTTCCTTTCTGTAGATTTTCCTAGTAGGTCTTTTCCTTTCTGGTCCAGGATCCAATCTAGAAACACATTGCATTTAATGGCCATGTCTTTCCAGCCTCCTTCAGACTGGAACAGTTCCTCCTTCTGTCTTTCATGACCTTCCTTGATGGTTGTTTTGTTTTCTTTTTTAAGCATGCAGATCTTTCACTTTATAGGATAACTCTCAACCTGGAGCTGACGTCTGTTTCCTCATGACAAGACCCAGGCCACACGCATTCTTGGCAGGAATAGCACAAAAGCTGGTGTTTCGCATCAGGAGGTACATGAGGTCAACCCACGCCACTGCCACTGAGGTTAACTTTGATCACCTGCCCAAGCTGTTGTCTGCCAGGTTTTTCTCCCAAAAAAGTCACCATTTTTCTCTTTGTAATTAATAGATATTTTCTGGGGAAATATTTCAGTACTACATAAATATCCTGTTCTTCAAACCTTCACCTGCCGGTCTTAGCATTCATTGAAAACCCTGGCCTGAATTAACCAGTTGCCTAATGTTTTGTTTTGTTTTTAGAGACAGGGTCTTACTCTGTCATCCAGGTTGGAATGCAGTGGCCTGATCATAGCACACTGCAACTGTGAACTCCTAGGCTTAAGTGATCCTCCCACCTCAGCCTCCCAAGTAGCTGGGACTACAAGTGCGCATCACCACACCCGGCTAATTTTTTTTATTTTTCATAGAGATGGGGTCTCACTATGTTGCCCAGGCTGGTCTCAAACTCCTGGCCTCAAGTAAGTCACCCGCCTTGGCCTCCCAAAGTGCTGGGATTATAGGCATGAGCCACTGCACCCAGCCACTAAAGTTGATTTTTCTTATTTTCATCATTCCTTCTACATTTATTAGTTGGCAATCTATTGTAAGAAAAAGCTTTCCTTCCTATTTACTTACTCATTTATTTAATTATCTCGAATCTCAACATGGGCTCTTGGATTCCTATTTTGTTCGCTGGGTTTCATCCACTACTATCATTTATTTATATTGATTCTCCAATTGTCCAGCTTTGGCCAATTGGATCCCTTTCCACCTGACTCCTATATCCTTTTTACAGGTCCTCATTATTCTTGGAGCACTTCTTTACTTTCTGGCAAAGATGTTTCAAGTTCATCTTTTCCTCTTCCTGCTCCATCTCTGGAAGCAGTTACTTCTCCAAGAAGCACTGGGTCATTTTAGTGGAGAATGGTGTTTAGAAACTGAGATCTGGGAGCTGGGTATGCTCATCACTGCCAGAATGTTATCACTTCCAGGCCCTCTAGAAGCTAAGAAATCCATGTACCTGTATATGTACAAACAACAACAACTATATATTTACATATATCTGCATATATACATACCCCCGACTTATGGTTTTAATGTGCATGTGTGTAAATCTCTACATATCAATGAGTTTATAGCTATCCAACTCCTGAGGGTCCTTTCTGGCCTTCCCCTTGCCATGTTTGCCCGTCACTTCTCTAACAGTGAGAAATCGGGCTCCCACTATCCTCAATTGAGTAAGGCACTGGCTCAAGGTAGCCCATCTCGCAAGCACACCTGCTGCCTTCTCTGACCACCGCCCCACCGCTGAGCCACCTGGCACACGAGCACCTCTGAGGGCCCCCAGCACCCCACTTCCTCAAACACCAGGCGTGCCAATACCTCTGCAAAACATTGTCTTCATATATTGTCACTTCCCATGTTTTCCCTTCTTTTTAATTTTTTAATGCAAAAACACCTTACAACAACACCTGCATTCCTCTGGAGGCCGCACACCCATGTCTCACACGGTCACCACATGCGAACGCCCAGCAGGCTCAGGGGTGCTATCAAGTGCAGGGGACTGGAACGCCCTCCCCCGCCGTGGGCCTCCTTGTCTCCCCCAAACTCACTCCCATGCCTGCCCCCACCCAAGGCTGTAGCTTCCGGGGCCATGGCCCTTCCTCCTCTCTAGAGGCCAGTTGGCCCCCTCCTGGGGACCAGGAGGTCTTTCTTGGCTCATCCACCACAGGAGCACCTTCTCTCTGAAGGAGGACTCCCAAACACAACCCATTCCTCCTCCCCCTCCTCCTCACAGGCCCAGCCCCAGAGAAACCAAGCAATTACTACATCAAGCCCAAGCAAAGACAGTGCGGGAGAAAATATAAAAGATGCACAAGCCTGCTTTGGCAGAAGGGACCGCTTTTCTGGAAAGCCTGAATGTCAGTGTGTTACGTACGAGGCAGCAGGAAAGCACAGAGAGGGAGGGTAGCAGCGAGAGGCAAGACACACACAGCAGGTCTGCAGTCAGACCTAAGGGTAGGGACAGCTGGGAGGGGGTCGACAAATTGGGGCTCCCATGCAGAAGCAGCCAGAGGGGTCCCGTGCACCCTGATCCTCCACCGCCCCCAGCCACCCTGACAGCAGAGGTCACCCTCCAGACAATGCCTGGGCAGGATCTGGCCTCCTTCCGTCCTCTGGACGCACTGGGCTCCAGTCCATTGTTCCCGGCCAGTGTTTTGCAGCAGAGTTTGAGCCCAGGTGCAGGGCGAGCCCCCGTTCTGGCCAGGAAGCTCTGAAGGCAGATTCAGCTCCGACTCCCAGGCTGTCTCCCCACCACGCTCCCAGGGAAGCTGGGAGCAGGCAGAGAATGCCACTTCTCTTCCTGCCTGGACAGCTTTGGGCCTCATTTCACTCCTGTCCTGGGGCCACCCAGAATGGGCCGAGCAGAGCACGGGGTAGCTAGGTGGCTAATGATGCCGGTGAGAACAGCATGGCCAGCAAAAAGAGCAAGCAGCTTACAGCTGGGAAAAAATACCTGTTTCTGTGACTGTCCCAGGACTGCTGTGTGCCAGGCTGGGAGAAGTTCAGTGTTTCCCAGAAAGTCCTCAGCCTGGACACTGACCTGCCGCTGGCTCACTGAGCCCCTCTACTTTTCACTAAGTGGCTTGATAGTTAATTTTATGTGTCAACTTGACTGGGCCACAAGGTGCCCAGATATTTGGTCAGACATTATTCTGGTGTGTCTGTGAAGGTGTCTTTGGATGAGACGAACATTTGAATTGGCAGACTGCCCTCCCCAGTGTGGGTGGGCCTCATTCAATCTGTTGAGGGCCTGAATAAGAGCGAATTCTTCCATTGGACTGCCTTGGAAGGACATCAGCTTTTTCCTACATTCAGACTCAAATGAGATACCAGCTTTTCCTGGGTCTCAAGCCTGCCAGCTTTCAGAATGAAAGTATGCCATCAGCTTTCCTGGTTCTTAGGCCTTCAGATTAGAACTAAACCATTGGCTCTCCTGGACTTCCAGCTTGTCAACTCGCCCTGCAGATCTCGGGACTTGCCTTTCTCCATGATCATGTGAACAAATTCCTTGTAATAAATCAATCTCTCTCTCTCTCTCCATGTATGTGTGTGTGTATATACACACACACACACATATATGCATATGCACACACACATACACATACACATATATAGCGGTGTGTGTGTGTGTGTATGTGTGTGTGTGTGTGTGTATATATATATATAGTATGTATATATACATACACACACTAGGTATAATACCCCTATGGGTTCTGTTTCTCTGGAGAACCCTTACTTAATACAGTGACCCAGAAAGAGGTAGTGACTTGGCCCAGGCCCCTCAGCACTGCCAGGATGAAGACACAGGGATCCGGATTCCAAACACAGATTCCAAGACCCAACAGATTCTCCTTATTTCCTAGTTCACAAGGATTGAGACCCTCACGTATGTAATAGCAGCCGATAGTGGCTTCAGCCAAGGCGGGGCCCACCCAAATGGCATGCACAAGTACTCAGGATGCCGGGCCAGTGGCAGCAGACAGGAGGAAGCATGTACAATGCAAAGTCACAAAGACTTGGGTTCAAAATCCAGCTCCCCTGCAAGCTAGCTGTTTGATCTTGGCAATTTGCTTAAGTTTCCCAAGCCTCCGTGAGCTCCTCCATAAAATGGGGATGATCTTACCAGAAGCTGTTGGAGGATTGCACAAAACACCGGTTGCAAGTGCCCAGCACAAGGCCTAGTGCATAAGTGAGGGAGTATCATTACTCCCTTATTATTAATACTACTCTTTTAACATTCATGCTTCCAATGGAAAACTGGTGCCAGAGGTGGGCCCACTCGCTGTGTACAGCCAGCCATGGATCCCCGGGAACATCATTTCCCACTCCCTCCTTTCCTTCTCCTCTAAAGCCCTTAAAGAACCAGCAGGGCCTTACCTAGTTGATCCTGCAAGTTGAAAAAAGGGAAAAAAAAAAATAACTCTCAGGGCTTGTCTTGTCCATTCCTCAGTGCCCACTGGCCTGGGGCCCAATCTGGTCCATCTTGGCAGGGACTGAGCCCAGCGACCCTCCCACCAGTCCCCAAACCACTCTCGCTCCTCAAGTTTTACCAAAATTAAAATGTCTGAGGGCCACAGATTCGGTGAAGATTCTTAGCGCTTAAGAGCACTTGGGAGATAATGTCGTCCTGTGACAGCAGCCTAAGGCTCAGAGAGGGATGTGACCAGTCTGGGAGCAGACGGTGGCTGAGCCAGAACTAGACTGCAGGTCCAGAAGTCCAGGATCCAACTCTGGGAGGGACCCAAAACCTGAACTCACTTGAACTAGTTTTTAAGGAGACTTGGACCAAGCCATTGATTCTTGATGTGGGCACAGGACCAGCAGAATCAACTAACTGCATCTGGTAAGTTATTAGAAATGCAGATTCTCAGGCTCCACCCCGGACCCACTGAGTCAGGATGAGTGGGATGGGGCCCAGCAACCTGTGTTAACAAGATCACCAGGTGACTGAGAACCGCTGCCCCCAGCCAATGGCTCTTAACCTGATGCCTATTAAAATCACCCGAGAGGCCGTGCAACACACCAATTAAAGGACCCAATCAAAATGCTAATTTAATCGGTCTGTGCTGGCCCAGACACCAGCAGTTTTGTTTTTTGAGACAGGATCTCGCTCTGTCACCTGAGCTAAAGTGCAGCGGTGGGATCATAGCTCATGCAGCCTCAAACTCCTGGGCTCAAGGGATCCTCCCACCTCAGCCTCCTGACTAGCTGAGACTACAGGGTGCATCACCATGCCCAGCTAATTTTTTAAAAAAATTTTTGTGTATGTTGCCCAGGCCGGTCTCGAACTCCAGGCCTCAAGCGATCCTCCCACCTTGGCTTCCCAAAGTGCTGGGGTTATAGGGGTGAGCCACTGTGCCCAGTTTATCTGTGGTTTTAAAAGTGCCCCAGGTAATTCACATACAGCCAAGCTGAGCACCCCAGGCTAAACGCACGCACCTGGATTTCCCACCCTCCATGCTGTCAGAAGGCTGAGCTGGAAGGACACACAAGGGAGCCTGGGACTGAGTATGTGCCCAGTCAAAGTCAGCTCTTGTCCCTCCACTGTCTTACCTTTCGGCCCGGTGACCACCCAGGCAAACCTGTCCTCTGCATCCCGGGAGGCTCAGCCTCAAGACCTGTGTGGTGCTCTCAGTGGGGCCACTGAAACACACACCTTCTCCCCAGCACTCTGTTTCCTCATCTGCAACACGAGGATCATAAACTCAAGGGAGAAAAACCCCAGCATAGCACCAGCTCCAGGACCATGTGTAAATAACTGAGGATGACACTCACGGCCTTCTGCCACCCAGCTGCCACCCACATCTCCAGTGCCTCCTGCCCTTCCACCACGCTCGCCTTCTCACCTGCGCACATACTGCCCATTCTGCCTACGGTGCACTTCTTACCTTCTCTGTCTGCAAACTCCTATGTATCCTTCAAGGCCCTACTCATTCGTGACCTCCCCTTTGCAGCCTTCCATGACTGTTAGTCAAGGCTTCTAGGGCTATAATCCACAAAATCCTAGGTCAAGCTGCCTTATGCTGAAAAGTAATGTTTTTGGCTTTCAAAACTGAAAGTGGGCTTCGCACCTGGTATCCAGTCATCCAGGATGTCCCTCTTGATGCTGGTTTCCTCCAAGTTATCTTCATTCTCCAGTGGGCTTGCTCCATGTGGTGACCAGAAGACCACCAGCATCTCCAGGCTCACATCTGTCAGTTGAGCAACCCTGGATGAGTAAGAGCATTTCTGACCCAATACGGTAGTTCCAGAACAAGACCCGAGGTTTACTTTTACCGGCCTGCATTGGGTCCCTAAACCTATGCCCATCTCAGGCCACTGAGATGTCCTGGTGGGACGCTGCTGGGTCGGACAAGCCTGGGGCATGTGCCCAGCCCTGGATCCTGGGGATGGAGTCAGCCCCACCGAAACCCAATGGAGTGAGAAGGGGGTGGGGTGTGATTCCCAAAGGCAAATTAGGGAGCAAGTACCAGATGGAGGAATGGGAACTTGGCCATAGCAACCTGCAGCATCTGACCATTACTGGGTCTGGACACCCCTTTCTGCTCTGGAAAGCTTGGAGCTCCCCTTTCTGAGAGTGTGACAGTCACTGCATTGCGCTTGTCTGCACACATCTGCCACAGGCTGCACAACGGCGAGTTGCTCCGCAAGGGTAGAGAAGACAGCCTGGCTGAGTCCAAAGCAACCAGACGGTGAATTGCCGACTTTGGAAGGGTTTCTCCCTGACTGGGGAAGTGGCACAACAGTCTCTGTCCAGGCAAGGCGGTCCTTTGTAAAGAGAATACCTGCAAAAGGTGAAGCCTCCAGAATGGGTGGGAATGAAACAGGGGAGAAGGACAGAGAGCAAAATTGCGTGATAAAGTCGGGAATTCGGCGGCCCACCGAGGGGCTGGCAGGGAGGCCTGAGAAGGAGAGGAGAGCTCAGGAACACCTCGGGAGGCAAACTGGGGGCCAAGAGGCAGCCAGTAAGTCTCCCGGAGGCTGGGAGAGGAGAGAGGGTTAAACGTAGTGCTGGGCTGGGCTGGCTAGACGCCTTCTGCCTCCTTCGAATATCAGCAAACTGCTGCACACGACAGCCTGGTGTCTGAAGCTGATTTGGAGAATCCAGGGGAAAATGCTAGGTTCCGCTTTAGTGTCCACCCAGGGCAGGGGAGAGAAACCACTCGCAGAAGGAAAGACAGTAAGGTCATGAATTCAGTGGAAATACACCAAATGCCACTGAATTATACATGTTAAAATGGTAAATTTTCTATGTTGTGTATTTTACTGCAATACATTTTTTTAAAAGTGGAACTTATCTACGTGAGGGTCAGATGGAGGGGAGAATCCAGCGGAAGCAGGAAATCAGAGCGGGAGGTCCCTAAAAGAAACCTGGGCCCCAGGAGTCCCACTGGACTTGGAACCTTTTCTTCTTAAACGTTAAGGAGAAGCATGGTGCCACAAGGCCAGGATCAAGTTATAGATAAATATTAATAAATGAGTGAATTATTGTCATTTTTATGATTTTTATTCCATGGTTCTATTCCATGAGCATAGAACTGACTATAAACCTACCATAATACCATACTATGTTATTATGAAATAAGGAAATAATATCATATTTCACTGAATGAATGCCACTTTTCATTTATTCTAAGATGCCCGTCTTGCACAATTTAAGAATTCCGAAATAAGGATGCATGTTACAAACAAATGCTACATCATAGTTGGCAGCATTTTTGTTAGTGGTGGTACATTTAAAAAATGATGCTTCTTACAATTATTGTGACATCTTGGATTTTGTGAAATACCGTAAATAGGAGAACAAGAACCGCGTGGTCTGTTTCCCTGTGGCCCATCTCAGGAAAGTAAATTCGGGCATGCTCTCAGACCTGCATTTTCGCAGAGCACAGGGCCATTCTGCCGGTGAAGTGCAATATTGAGGGGCATTAACGCTGCTGAAAGCCTGCTGCCCTGACAGCCTCTACTTTATTAAGTCCAACCCCGGCCTGCCAAAGGCCTGCACAGCTGGGCAAGATGTGTGTGGAAAAGGAAATTAGTTTCTCAGATGTGCGGTGTTTGCAGAGGAAGTGAAACACGGTGTTTATTCCATGAGCCCTGCGTCCTGCCTGCACTGATGAGCTGCCTTTGACCCTTGGAGGGCCACACACTTACTCAAGGCCCATGGCCCCCCATGGCCGGAGGACAGTTAGCAATGACCTGGGAAATGCTCTGCACTCCTTGTGAGGAAGTGCTGTTGTCCTGAAGATCAGCAAATCCAAGCTTCTTCCCCAGCCACCTTGGAGGCCTCCTCCCCTTGACTGCCTTTGAGCGCTCAGGCCCAGCTTCTCACATTCTGGCTGCACACCTGAGGCCCGGCTGGCAGGGGGATGCCTGGGAGGGTCTCACGTAGACCCAGGAGGCTAAGGCTGAACATCACCCCTTGGAGGCAGATTCCTGTCAACAGGAATCAGGGACACAGTGGTCAGATAAAATACCCGCATGTCCCGTATTTTTACTTGCTGTATCTAGAAACCTTAATCCATGGGCAGCCCAAAGTCCATAAATCTCTGGATCACCATGGCCACTGGACACAGACCCCCACCCACTGGGGCAGCACGGAGGCTCCAGGCTTTGTATTTCCCTCCCTCCCTTACATACCAGTGGCCCCAGGAACCTTGCACGCCACTCGCCCTTTCTGCCATGAGCCTCACAGACTGCCTCTTTCAAACCAGAGGATTCAGCTATGAGCCTGGCAGGGCTGGCTTTAAGGACACGCGTGGGAGGCAGAATAATGGTCCCCAAAGATATTCAAGTCCTAATCCCTGGAACCTGCAAATATGAACCTTATAGGCAAAAGGAACTTGGCAAATATGATCAAATGCAGAAGTTTGAGATGATCCTGTGTTATCCAGGTGGGCCCTGAATGCAATCACAGGTGTTCTTATAAGAGAAAGTCAGAAGACGTGACTACAGAGGAAGCAGGAGATGCAGAAGCGATGTGGGGAAGGGGTCGCGAGCCAGGGCGCACGGGCTGCCTCCGGAAGCTGGAGGAGGCTGGGAAACCGATGGTCCGTCCCCTGGGGCCTCCAGAGGGGGTGCAGCCCTGCCCACACCTTGATTCCAGCCCCATGAATCCCATCTCAGACATCTGGCCTCCAGAACTGTGAGAAAATAAATGCGTGCTGTGCGAAGCCATCAGTTTGTGGTAACGTGTTACTAGTTGCACAGGGCCCGTGCGCTGAAGGGCCCCACGCTTGGTTTAGTGCTCTGCTGGTGCTGCTTGAAATCCTAATTTTTGAACAGGGCCCCCACATCTTCCCTGTGCACTGGGCTCTGCAGTAATCAGTCCTGAAGCGCAGTATACACCTGCAGCCTCCTGCCCCTACCCCTGCTAAATCATACACATCACCTGTAACATCAGTGCTACTCAACGATGGGTCAGAAAGACCTTATTTTTATAATAAAGCAACCATACTCATTATAAGAAAGAGTGCAAAATTCACATAAATTTAAAAAGTAAAACAAGAGACTTCTAATTTTTTTTTTAAGCATCAGAAAAGGTGGGTGGGCCGGGGGGGAGGTCCATCCCTCATATGCATAGCTCCATTGGCATGTTTGCGGCACAGACCCTGTCTGGGATCATTGGCCAGAAGTTCCAGCCTGGACCTCTAGGTCAAGGTCACAGTTTGTTCAGCTGGTGTTTGAATGGTGCTGCTGGGCTTTGGAATCAGTTGACTCCAGTTCAAATCTTGGCCCCACCAAAGACCAGGGACATATTCTTTCAATCATTCAACTACTACCTGAGCACCTGCTGTGTGTCGTGCACTGTTGTAGCATGTTGGGTCATATGTTCCCACCCAATGTCATTGCCGCCCCCTTCTGTAGCCTTCTCTGCAGAGGGAAAGCCAAGAAACACATTTCCCAGGATCTCCTGCCTTGTGTGTTTCTGGGTTAAAGGCTGCCAATAAGAGGTTTTCAAATGAGATTTGGAAGACAAATGAGGAGAGGCCGTTTTCCTCTGAGCAGTTGCAGGCTGACTTATGGGCAGATGATGGATGTGAGGTTTGCAGCAACTTCAAGGTAAGTGCCTGAAAATTACTTGTAGGCAAGTGAGCTAGTCAGCAGCGGCTTCCTGAAAGTTCTTTTAAGATTCACAACAGCCTCTGGGTAGGCTCTCAAGAATGACTTTCCTTCTTGCTACACACTAAGACAACATTCACAGTGGCCTGCGGGTGAGCACTCAAGAACCACCTGCGTTACAGCAGCAAGCTGATGGCACCATGGCTTCTCCAATCTCCACCCATCTCACCCAACAACTGCGTAAGCCTCTAATTGCACAGATTAAAATGCTTCACATGTGGAGTGTTGTATGGGGGGGCTTCTGTTTTCCTGACCAAACCATAACTGAAACCAACAGCCTGCAAAGCCAAGCCCCTGTCCTCATGACAGCTCGTATCTCCAGAGGGTTGAAGCGGATCATAAAGAGTTAAAGGAATAAATACAGGCTACTTTGGGTAGGGTGGTCACAGGGGCCCTGTCTGAGGAGGTGACTTCTGTTCCAAAGGAGGCAGCCACGGGAAAATCCGGTGGAAGAACTTTCCAGGCAGTGGGAACAGCAAGTTGAAGAGCCCTGAGGAGAGAATCAACTTGGCATGTTCAAGAAATAGCAAGAGGCCTTCACTACAAACCAAGCTAGAGAAGCCCCACCCACCTCCAACCCACCACGCACCTCACCTCTTCTATTTCTTCGAGAACCTATTCCTGTCTGTAGTTATCTTGCTCAGCCGTTGGCTTACTGGGCCATCGTTCATCTCCCCCCATTACAATATAAGCCCGTGAGAGCACAAGGCTCCTCTCGTCCAGCCCTCTATCCCCAGTGCCCGGCACGATACCTGGCTACTGGATGTTTAATAAGTGTCGGGTAAATGAACCAATGAGTGACTAACGCATGATAAATGCCATCACGGAGGTGTGCTCAAGGTATAATGGAAACCCAAAGGAAGGAGCATTCACCGTGCAAGGGCTGGGATGTGGCCTGTGAAGGCTTTTCTTGCGACAACATGTGTGCGCCACGCTGATAAAGGAGAACCAGACAGGTGAGCATGAATAGGGCCTTTGGCCTTGCACTTGGGACTCTACTTGTCCAAGGCTCGTGTTCAGTGTGGCTCAGTCTGATGCAGACATTCTCCAGGGCTTTCAGTGGGAAAGGAGCTCCAAGGCCTCATCGTCACTTGCCCTCATGCAAATAGAAACCAGCTAAGCTTCAAAATCAGAAATGTCTCTGGGCATGCGGGCGGAAGGGGTTTGCTGGGGAAGACTTTTGTACTCGCATTAACGTGGATCTGCATGGATGACAGCTGATGCGTACACAGATGTTTTTTTAAAGCCTGAAATATTTGTCCACTTATGTTGCCATGGTGACGCCCACCCTCCAGGATGGGACCAAAAGATGTAGCTACTGAAATAGTCCACGATCAGGTTGCTAAGGTCTCACCCTCCCTCGCGGGCCTTCCCTTCCCCGCCTGCACCCCACCCCTCCTCTTCCCCAGCCTTGGTTTCTCATAATAACTGAGGCGTGGAGGAAATGGTTGGTAACCAAAGTGACCTTTTCAAAACACAAATCTGATCACATCAGTCCCCCGCCCTAAGTCAGGGGGTCCTCTGCTTTCCACTTAAAATCCAAAGTCCCTAAGGTGGCCTGCTAGGACCTACACGATCCGCCCTGCTGACCCAGACCACTCACTGTCCCCTTGGCTTCTGTCGGCTGCCTCGACCAGCCAGGGGCTTTCCCTCCTCGGGATGTCTGCACGTGCTGCTCCCCAGCTGCCTGGGGGGCATCCTGACCACCCGACATGCAGTGGGTCACCCTGGGTACTCCCTCCAAGGACCCGATTGTTTTCCCTTCTAGCGCTCACACTGGTGTTTCGTTACACACTTACTAGTTCACCATCTGCCTTTCCCACATTACTGTGAACTCTTTAAAGGCAAAGTCCGTTTGTTAACTTGTAACCCCTGCCTAGCACAGTGCCTGGCCTGGAGTAGGCGCTCAATAAATATTTGTTGTTTGATTAATTGGCACCCCAACCGGAGGGAATGAAGCCGAACCGCCTCCTAAGCAAGGGTGGAGGGAGGGGATGGGGAGGTGGGGGTACCCCAGGACACATAGGGAGCCCCAGCTTAGCCTGCTCAGCCCATGCTGAGAAGATTCCTGGCATGTGGCCCAGTCCCTGGCAAGTCTCCTGCCGCCACACCCTGGGTCACACCTCTCCATCCTGGCACCCCTCAGCTGGTCTCTAGAGTTGGGGAGCGGCTGCCTATAGTGGGAAACAAAGCAGAACTCACTCCCAGGTGAGTTCCTTAGTCCCAATTCCTTGGTCCTTGGGGAGCCTGGTAGTTCCCCAGAGCAACTTTCAACTTAAAAATAATAACTGACCTTGACTAGCACATCTTCTATGCCAGAATTGGCACTGAGCATTTTACAGGTATTATCTCACTTGATCCTCACAGCAGTCCTACAAAGTTGAGATTATTATTATTCCCATTTTTCAGATGAGAATACTAAGGCTTGGAGAGGTTGAGAACACTGCCCAGGCCGGGCGCGGTGGCTCACGCCTGTAATCCTAGCACTCTGGGAGGCCAAGGCAGGCGGATCATTTGAGCTCAGGAGTTCAAGACCAGCCTGAGCAAGAGCGAGACCTCATCTCTACTAAAATTAGAAAGAAATTAATCGGACAACTAAAAATATATAGAAAAAATTAACCAGGCATGGTGGCGCATGCCTGTAGTCCCAGCTACTCGGGAGGCTGAGGCAGGAGGATCACTTGAGCCCAGGAGTCTGAGGTTGCTGTGAGCTAGGCTGACGCCACGGCACTCACTCTAGCCCTGGCAAAAGAGTGAGACTCTGTCTCAAAAAAAAAAAAAAAAAGAAAAAGAAAGAAAGAAAAAGAAAAAAAAGAGAACACTGCCCAAAGTCACCTGGCTACTAAATCTGAAGAGCTTAAGTAAGCTCTCAGCCATTGTTCCACTGCCTCTCCTTAAATAGAACCTATTTCCCCTCTGACCAGCCTCCTGCCTGCCTGTCACGCAGGGAAAAGCCTGAGGCCCCATCGCTAGGCACAAGGATCAGTTGGGGGCACAGGGTGGGGAGCACAGCTGAAGAGCCTGGGTATGTGACCTCACTGAGAGGAGCTTTATAATACGGTGGGAAAGTTTGGGGGATGAATTAGGATCATTAAAAGAGCATTAAGCAAACTAGAAAAGCATTTTTTTAATGCTGAAGGTATTAGGTAATTAAGGCTAGCTGCCACAACAGAGACATCTTGAAATCTCAGTGGCTTAGCACAGAAAGGTTTATATCTCATCCGCATCTCATTCACAGGCTGATGCAGGCTGGCCTCTCTCCTCCACGTGGTGACTCGGGAACCCAGGCTACTTCCGCGTTGCACCTTCACCATCTCAGAGTCCTACACTCCACCCACCTGCAGGGCAGAGCCAGAATGTGGAGAGGGCCGTGGGCTGCCTTGGATGGAAAAGGCCATGTCACTTCCACCTACAACTCCACTGGCCAGAACTTTGTCACACGGCCCCAGCTGAACTGCAAAGGAGGCTGGAAAATGTCATCTACCTATGTACCCAGGAATAGAAAACAGGAGGGGAACACATAGCGCTGTTTCTACCATATCGTATAAGAAGTAAAATGTAATCATTGCACCTCATGCGATCCAACCACAAACAACATTCTCATAGTCATAATAAACACGGGATATTGATTCAACAAAAAGTCATGATATAGCTGTATGAGGAGGAAGAGAATAGAGGTGAGTGCAGTGGCGGGGGAAGGGGTGTTGGCAGGGTTGGGGGAACAGAGCTGAATCTTTGTTCTTACGAGGTTCAGTAGATAACACAGAAAAATTTTAAACCAAGAAATAGCAGTATAAACAGGCGATTTAGAAATATGGTCAAAAATGCTAAAAGGAGGGCTTAGAAGAATTCAAGGTATTTGACTCTCGGGAGCTGCGATCAGGAGTGGGGTGTGATACTGCACCATGTTACTGTTTGTACCAGGTGCTCATTTTGCCTTGATAAAAATAAAACTTAATTTTTTTTTTTTTTTTTTTTGAGACAGAGTCTCACTCTCTGGCCTGGGGCGAGTGCCGTGGCATCAGCCTAGCTCACAGCAACCTCAAACTCCTGGGCTTGAGCAATCCTACTGTCTCAGCCTCCCGAGTAGCTGGGACTACAGGCATGTGCCAGCATGCCCGGCTAATTTTTTTCTATATATATTTTCAGCTGTCCAATTAATTTCTTTCTATTTTTGGTAGAGACAGGGTCTCGCTCTTGCTCAGGCTGGTCTCGAACTCCTGAGCTCAGAACGATCCGCCCACCTCGGCCTCCCAGAGTGCTAGGATTACAGGCGTGAGCCACCGCGCCCGGCCATAAAACTTAATTTTTAAAAGAGAAAAACGAACAAAAGTAACTCCATTGCTTCCCTATCGAGTGAAGGGCAGGGACAAACACCAGATGTGACACATGGTGCAGGCACAAAGCAGAAACGCAGAGGTACAGGTCTAGCAAGATGTACATGGTCCCCAAACTCTTGCCACCCCTCGGAGAGGCACACTTAGGCTGAGCAAGGCTGGATGTACACCAGCTGTGTTCCAGGGCAGGGACCCTGTGTTGGGTAGGACGGGCTGGGTAATGCTGTAGAAACAGCCCCAAAATCTCAGTGACTTAATACAACAGTTTCTTTCTCATCCATGTTCTTCCCACGAGGGCTGGGAGAGTAGCACTGGTTCGGCCCATGCAGGCATTCGGGGAACAGGCTTATGGAGGCTGTGCTATCCCAGAGCCACCCACAGGTGACACAGCTGCCACCCCTGGGGAAGACAGGTGGTGCACCTGCTCCTGTATACTTCAGCCTAGAAGTGACACGCATCATTTCCTCTCACAGCCCACGAGACAGAAAGACACTGGATTATAGTTCCCTGGGTACCCAAAGGGGAGAAAAACTGGACTTCGGTGCCCACTTGTAATGTCTACATAGACCCCGATTCCCTGTCACTGGGGAAGTTTTAGAGAAGCTGGGAAGAGGCAGGGACCCCCCTGACGGGGTTGGGAGACTCAGGGCTTTGCCATCAGGATTACAGCCTTCCGCCAAGGGAAAGCCATGGACGCGCACACTGGTCTCTCCATGATCCCTAGTTTGTCACCTGCCGTCTGAACCCACTAAACTGTGAATTCAAAGCAAGAAGAAAACAGAGGGGAGCAGTCACGGGGCTCAAGCACCCAGTCCATTCCCCCACCTCTGAGTAGGACTTCACCAAGTCGACTCTAAAGAGCAGAAATCAATGCATCGGTAAAAACTGGACACGAGTTTTAAACCATAATGAGCAGAGCTCCCTCTGGGATTTGAAAGACCCACCACATCCTTTCAAATCCCACTTCCCTTTCATTCCTTTCAGAGATGACTTGAGACCAGCAGACCCAATTACAGCATCTGCAAACACCCTCCTCTGCCTTGTGCTGCTCCTGCTGCCATCGTCGTCGCTGCTGGATAAACAGGGTGTCCACTGTCACGTCCGGGGGCTGTATTCTACCCACCGCTCCATGTTTGGATATGCAAAGGTTGTTGTAGCCAAATTGGCCCAAGGCTTTTAAGAGAAAGAAGCATTCCATCTTGGGTCTGTCTCCATACATGTGAAGATTATCCCTACAGTCACGTAAGTGTCTTGGAGAAGTCGTAATGATGCCGGGCACACAGCGTTCTACTTGTTTTAAGTCCTTTGATCCTCCTACCAGCCCAGAGAGGCAGAAATTATTGCCACCCCCATTTTACCAAGAAGAGAAAGCATGAAGAGATTTAGCAATCTCCCTAGGCACACACAACTAGTCAGTGGAAGAGCCGGAATACAAACCTAAGCAGTCTGATGCTGGAGCCCGGGGTTTGGAGTCTGACGAAATTTAAGCTCAAAGCCTGGGTCTGTCACTTCACACTCACATGACCTTGAGAAAGTCAGGTCTGAGGCTCAGTTTTTCCCTGAAAAAAAAAAAAGGAAGACTCTGTTTCTCCTAAAATGGGATGGTGATACCTCTCTCTGCAGAGGTTGTTGAAAATTAAATGCAATACTCTCTGTAAATTTCTCGGCATGGGCCTGACACATGAAAGGTCTCAGGGAGCGTGGGTTCCCCTACTTTCCCCTGTGTGGACACAGGAAGCGAAGGCCGAGGCTGAGGAGGAGGGGTGATTGTCAGCTCCTGGAACCCTGGAGGGGAAGTCTGAGGATGCAGAGGACTGCAGTCAGGGAGGGAGCTCTTGGAGTCTATTGAGAATTGACGAGGACAATTCTAGAACAGGGTCCCAGACTTCTCACACGGTAATAGTAAGAAGAAGAATTCCTTACCATTCATGCAGTTTACAAAATACTTGGCTGGGCTCAGTGGCTCGCACCTGTAATCCCACACTTTGGGAGTCCAAGGTGGGAGGATCGATTGAGGCCAGGAGTTTGAGACAAGTCTGCACGACATAGCAAGACCCTGTATCTACAAAAAATTTAAAAATTAGCCAGGTGTGGTGGCACGCACCTGTAGTCCCAGCTACCTGGGAGACCGAAGGGGGTGGATCACTTGAGCCCAGGAGTTCGAGGCTGAAGTGAGCTATGACTGGGCCACTACGCTCCAGCCTGGGCAACAGCGTGAGACCCCGTCTCTTAAAAAACAAATGTATATACAACAAGACTGTGATTGACACCAAGGGTGCTGGAGGCAGAGCTGCTGCGTACAGTCATGTAGGTCGTGCACTGTGGCAGCCCAGGATGGAGCCTGCTTTTAGGGAGTGGTGGCGTGGAGGGCTTGCTTGGTCACTTAAAGAAATCTTGGAGGGTCTCAGAGGAGTGAAAGAGGGGTCTGAGCAAATAGCAATCAACATGCCCTTCCCAGCACAGAACAAGTACTTAGTAGATATTTGTCAAGTGAATGAATGATGGATGGACGAGTTGCCCAATCGGAGACAGGGAGACTAGTCAGATTACTGTAACAGTCCAGGCAAGAAATGGTGAGGCTTCCAAACTGAGGAATAGCTGTGGAGGAAAAGGATGCCCAGGAAAAGCAAGGTTCAAATCCACCTGCCACTTGGGAGCTGTGTGACTTTGGACTGGTTGACTGGTTGGTTGGTTGGTTGGTTGGTTGATTAATTGGTTGGTTTGCAATCCTCATGTGTGTGGGGGGAGGGTGTCACACTAAGGCTGGAGGGCATGCTTGTGCCTGAGCCCCCGAGCAGCAGGGCAAGACCCCTGTCAACACACGTTCTAGGCAAAGCTGCCCTAGACTAGAGCTCCGGATCTCCTTTTGGAGAGATGCCCCGTCTCCCACCTCCATACTTGTTCCTCATCCACGAGATAGAGGTTGGTGTCGATGTGGTTGCACAAAACTGAGGCACAGAGTAGGTGCTGGAATCCCTTCCTCCTCTCCCCTCCTCTCTGACCAGTGTGTACCTGGGCCACGTCCAGGTTTTCGCGGTTAGAAATGCTCAGCCTCGCGTGTTCTGCCCGGGCCTGTGCCTGGCTCCATCCCCCTCTGGCATTGCTCCCCACTCTCTGAGTCAGACCAGGGTGGGGAAAGGCTCCTTCAGAGGTGTAAGAGGGATGGCTGAGAAGCGCCTCCTGGCACAGCCCTTGCCCTGGAGCTGGAAAAGTCAGGAGACACAGCTGTCTGCCACCTCCCAGCACCAGCTTCGGCCCAATTTGCCTACGCACGTGAAATAGCACCTGCACTGAAGCCCGCCTGATAAAAATGGTTCCAAGCAAAACTCGTTTTCATTTATCAAATCCCCTTTAATATTAGTCATCACTCAGCAGCCGCACCACACAGCCATCGTCCATCTCGATAAATGCCGGCCACCACCCTCTCAGAGCCAGGGGCCGGAGTAAAAGCTCGCTGCCTCCAGATGCCCAAGTACAATGCAACACGTCACCTTTGTGGCTTTTCATTTATTTAATATCTATAAAGAACCAGAGACTGTTAGGGTCAAGGATTCAAACTAAAATTTTGAACCCCAAATGAGAAACAACCAACCTAATTCTCTGAATCCTGAAATGAAAATCCTTTTTTTTTTTCCTGAACCACAGATCAAAGCCAAGTTTTCCCTGGAAATAGCCAATGAACTATCTTGACCTTGATCATGAGCTTTGGAGTCAGGACGACCGAGCCTCACTTCCCCATCTGCAGAGTAAGGATGAAAGTGACTTCGTGGAGTGGTTGGGAAGGTGGAGACGAGCAACGTCTCATGGTCCCCAGCGGGTCCCTGATGCAGCTCACCCATTCCTCCCCCACAGCAGCCCCTTTTAGTAGGAGGCAGTGTCAGAGTGAGAAGAACACGGCTTTGGATTTAAAGACACCGCACTTGCTGGTCGTGTGACTCCTGCTACTTGAACTCGGTCTCACACACGGAAGGCAGGAAAATAATAACCTTTGCAGAGGGTGCTCGTGAGCATGAAGGTATGTTCTATACTTCTCTGCCCTTGTCGCGTAGGTTGCAGTCCCCAGGGACTGTCTCAGACGTGCTCACAAGCAAGCGGAGTCAGTGTCTGGGTGGTGTATGGGGGCTTTCCCCTCCTCTGGTTTCAGGGCTTCCTCCAGGGCAATGCTGCACCTGCAGAAATCCAGCCTCTCCTCTGTCCCAGCTCACCAGCCTCTGAACAAGGGGGTCTGGGGGAGAGAACCACACCACTCCCCACTTCTGTGTTACAGGGGTGCCAACTCAGTTCAGTTTGTGCCGCGACATCTTAAAGAGTATTAGGGGAATCTGTGTCCACCCCCCTCACCCCGTTTTCACTCCAAATGGGACTCAGCCAGGAGACGGATCAGAGGGACGGTGGCCACATGGCTCTCAGAATTACAACTCACTCCACTCACTAGGTCAAGTGAGTCAAGGCTGGTTCCCGATGCTTCCTTCGGCTGGGTTCTCCGCCCAGAGATCCTGTCACCGGTTCACCAGACACATGTGAGCCCAACTCGGGGCAGAATGGGACCAGCACCACAACCAGTGCCCTCCGCCACCGTCAGCGAAACTTCCAAACGCAGTGAGCTGCAGCACCACAGGAACACCCGAGTGTTATCTGAGCTGACCGCGAACGGGCCTCTAGACAAGTGCGATGGTTTGGGAGATGGAAGAAAGAATCTTTTAAATGTTTAAGACAAACTTTATTTTTAAAAATCTATTAAAATGATAACACAATTAGAATATGAACATCTTACGAGGGATTTGATGATATCAAAGCATTATGTTCATTTTCGTAGGTGTGATAATGGTAGTACGGTTATTTTCTTTTTTAGAAGGTCCTTATCTTTTGGAGAAACTTACTGAAATATTTACAGATAAAGTGATATGATGTCTGACACTTGCTTCAAAATAATACAGGAGGGAAGACGGCAGGAGAACAGATGAAACAAGACTGACAATGAGGTAGGAAGTATGGAAGCGGGTGAGAGGAGTTCGTTGTGCGAGTCTGCCTAACTTTGTATGTTCTTGACATTTTCTATAATAGAAAAGTTTTTTATATCACCCTGCAGTCCTCCCGAAAAACGTCTCACAATAAACGCCCGGAGCCTGCAGCCCTGGCAGCCCTGCGGGCGGAGTGTCATGGATGCAGGGCGTCCCTCTGGGGAGTTTTATGGATGGTAGGATTCTAAAAGAGAAACTGTTGCCTTTCCCTGCAGCATTCTTGTTTATCTAGGCAGTTGTCTTTAACCGTTTTAGGGTCCAGAACCACTCTGAGCAACAGATGAGAGCTATGGAGTCCCCAAATGCTCCGCAAAAATTTACAGGAAGTTTATTTTGTAATATTGGAAATTGGTCTCATCACATAGGCAACTGTATAAATACTGTATTCAAAAGTTTTATAAAAAGTGTCTTAAGGTATCTACCACCTCTCGACCTCTTGAGCCAGTCTTAAATAGGGACCTTTGAGGTATAATACTAGCTCTTCTTTCAAAACTCCTCACCTGCCAGGCAAAAGAGACATGCCACTCGCCTGCTCAAGAACCTCCCATGGCTCCCCATTGCGTTCACAACCAAAACAGTCTCCTTTGTCTCTCCTTCAGGACCTGCCGTGATCTTTCCCAGTTCAGCTTTCCGCCTTTCTCTTCCGCCTAGCCCCACTGAGAATGCCAAGCCTCAGCAGAATCAGGCAGCACGTGCTTCTCTGAAAAGGGTCTGCATTTTCCCATCTCTAGGCTTTTGATTACCCTGTTCCTACCATCTAGAATGCTTTCTCCTCATTTCTGTTTATCAAAATTCCTACATACTGCCGGGTGCAACACAGCAAGACCTTGTCTCTACCAAAAAAATTTTTTAAAAATTAGATATGGTGGCATGCACCTGCAGTCCCAGCTACTTGGGAGGCTGAGGCAGGAGGATCACTTGAGCTATGATCATGCCACTGCACTCCAGCCTGAGTGACAAAATGAGAGCCTGTAAAAAAAAAAATGTATATATTCTACCTACTATTCAACGCCAAGTTCAAATGTTACTTCTTCCACGAAATCTTCCATATTAATTAGGGTAACTAACTCGTATCAATCCCAAACTGAGTGGCTTCTCACAATAGAAGCTTATTTTTCCTTGACGCAACAGCCGGATGCAGGTGTGCCTGGTTGGCAGGCAGTGTCCCTCCTTAGGATGATTCCTGGTACCCAGGTCCCTGCTGTCTGATGGCTCTGCCTCGAATCCTCTGCTTCCAGCCAACAAAAGAGAAAGTGAAGAAGCCACAGACTTCTTAAAAGCTCCAGCCTGGAAGTCACTGTTGCTCACATTTCATTGGCAAGAACATTCATGTGGCCGCTTTTGGATGCAAAGAGGAAACGTCGCCCCTGGATTTACCCTGTGGAACGGGAGCACACAGTTCTCATGGACAGTTAGCCATCTCTGCCGTACACGACCTGAACACTCTGCCCAACCCCCTCCACCCCAGTCACCCCACCCTTCCCTGGGTCCCGATTTTGTTTCATTTGCACTTAGGATGCAGCATGTACCAGAACCAGCATTGCATGAAGGCTGGTTCGATAAGTGCGTGTCTCTTTGCCTTGAGGACAGGGACCGCGCCTTTCATCTTTGCATCCCTGCTGCACAAAGGACGATGCCTGACACACCTTAGGCACATGACTCGTGCTTGTTACATTGAATTACTCTGTGTTCTTCCTACATTCCAGGGTTATTTCTGTCTAGATGATGGGTACAAATCATAAGTACAGTATCTAATCTCCCTCTGCCTTACGCAGGCTGAAGTACTGACCAATTCGCTTTGCTCTATATCTGTACTAGGAATTAGGATGAGACTTTCCTGTCATCTCACATTTTCAGTTAAATTCAACACTGGCCACGCACAGTGGCTCATGTCTGTAATCCTAGCACTCTGGGAGGCCAAGGTGGGAGGATCGCTTGAGGCCAGGATTTCAAGACCAGCCTCAGCAAGAGCGAGAACCCCGTCTCTACAAAAAATAGAAAAATTAGCCTGGCATGGTGGCGTGCACCTGTAGTCCCAGCTACTCGGGAGGCTGAAGCAGTAGGATTGCTTGAGGCCAGGAGTTAGAGGTTGCTGTGAGCTAGATTGACACCCCAGCACTCTAGCCCGGACAACAGAGCGAGACTCTGTCTCAAAAAAAAAAAAAAAAATTCCTCACTTCTCAATTCTCCTTTCGTGTTTTGAACATATCTCCAGAATGGCACTTGTCACACTTGAACGCCCAGCTCTGTGTCCAGCACGTAGAAGGTGCTGACAGAGATTTATTGAGTGAACAAATGTAGGAATGAGGGGATCCCTAAAGCGGATGTTCCGGCTGCAGTCCCAGCTCCCAGGCAGGGGCTGGACATTAGCATGCGGGAAGCACCATTGCCAGGGAAAGAGAAAGGGAGACTGATGTTCCCTCTAACCCAACTGGAAGGATGCTGCACTCAGAGGAAGAACAGCCAGACGCAACGTAATTGTTGCTCCCCTAGAAATTACGGTGACAAAGCCAAAGAGATGCATGATCGTTAAATAAAGTTTTCTCCTTGGCACTTTTACTGCTGGGCCGATGGATCCGTTATGGAAATACTGAATAAATAATGCAATGATGGCCAGGAGAGGGCCTCTCACAAGGAAGGCAATTGCAGCCAATTTTAAGAACAGAAGCACAGGTTTATTGAATCTGGCAGGTGTACTAAATCCTGGCTCTTAGAACTGGGGCTGTGAGAAAAGTCTGTGCCCCCGCCTGTCACTGACGGTTTACAGAACGCTCCAGCTGGGACTCTTCTGCACCACCCGGCTTACCTGCCCGCGCGCCATCTTCCGAGGACCTCTACCTAGGAGAAACACCTAGGAAGCTTTTCAAAAAGAATGAGACCTGGCCTCTCTACTCTGCCCCCCACACCCCCTGTGCAGGCTCTCATTTAATTGGTCTCGGTGGGGCTTGGGTATTGGGAGCTTAAAAGCTCCCCCAGGTGACTCTAATGTGCAGCTAGTTGTGAGAAACACTGGTCATGTGACTTGAGGGATGCTGAAATTCCCACCTGGGCTGAAATGTCTCCTAGCCTGCCAGGAGGGCTGTTACTCTAAGGTGCTTGCAGTGGTTCTCAGCCCAAAGTACATGCCAGAATAATTTATTAATTAAGAAAATTGATTATTTAATTATTAATTAAGAAAATTAGTTATTTAAGAAAATGGATACTGGGGAACCCACCCAGGCCCTTTTATTTTTTTATTTTTTTTTTTTTTTTGAGACAGAGTCTCACTCTCTTGCCTGGGGCGAGTGCCATGGCGTCAGCCTAGCTCACAGCAACCTCAAACTCCTGGGCTCAAGCGATCCTACTGTCTCAGCCTCCCGAGTAGCTGGGACTACAGGCATGCGCCACCA
The DNA here is from genome assembly GCA_004363605.1 of Indri indri. Lineage (NCBI taxonomy): Eukaryota > Metazoa > Chordata > Mammalia > Primates > Indriidae > Indri > Indri indri. The sequence continues at coordinate 230,075 of RJWJ010000010.1, read as the reverse complement.
TGCCCGGCTAATTTTTTCTATATATATTTTAGCTGTCCAATTAATTTCTTTCTATTTTTGGTAGAGACGGGGTCTCGCTCTTGCTCAGGCTGGTCTCGAACTCCTGAGCTCAGAACTATCCGCCCGCCTCGGCCTCCCAGAGTGCTAGGATTACAGGCGTGAGCCACCGCGCCCGGCCCCCACCCAGGCCCTTTTAAAGCTCTTCAGGTGATTCTAATAAGCAACCTTGGGTAAGACCCACTGAGCTGAAGCAGTGGGCCCCCAGCCAGTGTAATGGTGAGCCTCATCTGGGGGGCTAATCAAGCACCCTGGATCCTCCCCGCCCCCAAGAGTCTATAATAAGCCTGGGTGGGTTTCAGGACTTTTTTTTTTTTTTTTTGAAACAGGGTCTTCTTGCTCTGTCACCCAGGCTGGAGTGCAATTGCGTGATCACAGCTCACTACAGCCTCAAACTCCTGGGCTCAAGCAATCCTCCCCCCTCAACCTCCCAAGTTGCTGAGACTATAGGCATGCGCCACCGCAACTGGCTAATTTTTTTCTTTTTTTGTAGCAATGGCAGGGGGGCCACTATGTTTCCAAGGCTAGCCATGAACTCTTGGTCTCAAGCAATCCTCCCGCCTCAGCCTCCCAAAGTGCTGGGATTTCAGGTGTGAGCCACGGTTCCTGGCCCTAGGATTATGCGTTTTTAATAGGCACCCAGGTCACACTTACCCTCCAGCTAGTGGCAGCCTCCCAAATTTGCCTGATCATAAGGATTTCTAGGACGTTTATTAAACATAGAGATTCTGGATCCCCATGAGAGAAACCCAAGAACCTTGTATATAACAAGCTCCCCAGGTGATCCTAGGACAAGGCAAATATGGGGAAATCAAGCTAAGGTATTGTGAACCCCGGGAGGTCATCTAAAACTAACCAGGAGATAAATGAGTCACTATGGTTATTAGGGCTATCCCGATGTTCCCTGGTGCTTGGATCCCAGTGTCCAGAATGAGTACTGGTACCGAGTTGAGCCGACGACGGAGTGATCACAAATACAAAGCAATCCCACACAAACAGTTTACTACAGGAAAGAAAGAAACTGTACAAAGTGAAAGTAAAGAAGGAAACTACCCAAAGTAAATAGCACATAGAAAATATGTCCTAGAGAGAGGAAGAGGTCAGCCTCCACAAGTGCAGAAAGATGTGGAGGACTCCCACCCAGGTGGTTTCCTTTTACTGGCCTGATGCAGGGGAGGGCTCAAAGGAGGTATCAGATAGTACGAAATGATTATCAGGTGTTCTGCATTCGCCTGCAGTTCCTTCCCCAGATTCTCCACCCCTAGGAACCACCCTTCTGGCCTGTCTCTGACACCTGCAGATTTGGACCCTACCTAACACCCACAGTCACAAAATGAAAAGATCATTCATTCAGTGGGTCACTCAGCCAGTCAACAAACATTTTCTGCACATCTGCTCCACAGCAAGGATTGCTAATATCTGATATACAGGTTAACGAGACTCACCCCTCTGTCTCTTCTCCAACTACATGGGCTGGTCCGCCTCACCACGCAGACCATCGCTAGTTCTTCCCCAAGAACCTCTGGGCCCCCAACTCTCCTCATCCTTCAAGACCCTGCTCTGAGCTGACTCTGCTGAAAAGCAGAACTGACCTTTGCCCTTTGATCCATCACCATCCCTAGACAGGTGTCTGCTGACCCATTTACAATAATGCTGGCAATTACTTGTTCTTCTGGTCAGAGCTCTCCTGGAGGACTGGGACGTGGTTGGTCTATCTTTGTAACCCCAGTAGCCATACCTGGTAGGCACTCCACGGAAGCTATAGTTTATCAGAGCAGAAAGGCGTGTCAACAGACACACAGAGCAAGAAGTGCTATGATGGAGATAAATGTTAAGAACGAAAATGCTGGTATTGGGGCCAGACACTGTGCTGGACCCCATGGGACCCTGGAGGACAGAGAGAAGGATCAAGAAGGATTTTCCCCAGGAAAATCCCCCAGTCCAGGAGGAGAGATGGACAGCAACAACCACCATGCAAGGCCAAAGTGGGGAGAGGCGGACACCAGGTCAGCAGAAACATTAAATATAAAACATGTGTCTCCAAAGGGACACATAATTTCTGGTTATTGATCAGGGAAAGCTTCAAGGAGAAATCACGGATTTGTATATTTGAATGAGCAGAGTTGGGATAAAAAGGCATCCCGGGAGAAGGTAGCGTGTGAGCAAAGGTCTAGACACAGGAGCACAGAAGGCATGTTTGGGAGGGTCGAGCTAAGACAGCAAAGCCAGAGCCTCAGAGCAGAGTTTCTGGGTACTGGGAGTCGTAGGCAGGAATCTGCAGGGACCCCAGAGTGACCACCGGAGTGGCCTCCCTTTGTTATCTCCATTTTCTCGATTGATATTTCTTAATCAATTCAGTTTCCTCAATTCACACGTTCCCCATATTTGCAACAGTTCCCCTGGGCCTCAGAAATTTATCACATGAAAGTTGAGTTATCCGTGTGGAGCAGCAGCTTGGCACAGCCACATACGCAAGGTCAGGAGGTGGCTCGCTGGGGAGGCTGGACCCTGCATTTATTTGTTTATAGGATTAGTTCCAGATAGATCTCAGGTTCCTTCAAGGAAGAGGGCCGAGGCTTTTCCTGGCTTTCCCTCTCAATCCCACGGGCTGAAGTCAATGTCTTGTGCCCTGAACCAGAGCTCAATGAGCCCCAGGTGACCTAGGTCCCGATTCCCCGGGTTCTGGGTGAAGTCTAGGCGAGGCGGCCAGGAGGGCCGTGGGCATGTTGGGCAGCCCTGGGCCCAGGAGAGCCTGGGAGAAGAAACCGGAAGTGTGTTTTTAAATTCCTAAGCCAAGGGAGGAAGAAGCAAGAGCAATAATCAGGCCATGGAGAGAGGTCAGAGGTCTGGGAGGAGCTAATGATCACGGCAACACAAACGGACAAACATGTAAATAGACGAGGGCAGGGGCCAGGGGTTATCATCAAATGAGGATAAGATATAAGCTGTTTACATGGCAAAAGGGAGTAAAATTTTAAAAGATACAAGCCTGGGACTGGGCGCAGTGGCTCACACCTGTAACCTTAGCATTTTGGGAGGCTGAAGCAGGAGGATTGTTTGAGGCCAGAAGTTGGAGATCAGCCTGAGCAAGAGCGAGACCCCAACTCTACCAAAAATAGAAAAAATTAGGTGAGTGTGGTGTGATACACACCTGCAGTCCCAGCTACTTGGGAGGCTAAGGCAGGAGGATCTCTCGAGCCCAGGAGTTTGAGGCTGCAGTGAGCTATGATGACGCCACTGCACTCTAGCCTGGGTGACAGAGCAAGACCTTGTCTCTAAAAATATACATAAATCTTACTTAACCCAATATATCTAAAATATTATTTCAATATAAAAAATTATTACTAGGATTTTTGCTTTTTTTTTTTTTGAGATAAGGGTCTCACTATGTTGCCCAAGCTGGTCTTGAACTCCTGAGTTCAAGGGATCCTCCCACCTCAGTCTCCCGAGAGATTTTTGCTTTTTTATTTTTCACATTTATACGCATCTCAATTGGGTCAAGCCACGTGTCAAGTGCTCAATAGCCACACATGGCTGATGGCTGTCACGCTAACAGCACAGCTTTAGGCTAGATTTGGTGGTCTGCCTTGCAGATGTGAGAGATGAATATCTTCCCCACATCCATGGCCAAAGTAGAAGCGATTTTCATGGCCAGCAAGAATGCCGTCCCCTTCTCTCCTTGCTGCTCCTCCTTCATGCCCCTCCTGAAGCTACACACCTGACAGAAACGCCCTCCCAGGTAGAGGATGGGTGCAGACATAACACGCTCCCTTCTACACTCTCCAAGCCAGTCCTCAGGGCCCTCTGCAGGCATGTACATGTTCGGTCTCAAGATTTGCACAGTATTTAATAGGGGAAAGCCTTTTTGCAAAGACAGCTAAAGGGGAGAATGTGTTGGTTTGCTAGGGCTGCCGTAACCAAGTACCGCAGACTGGGCGGCTTAAACAACAGAAATTTCTTTTCTCACAATTCCGGAGGCTGGAAGCCTGAGATTAAGGTGCCGGCAGAGTTCATTTCTTCTGAGGCCTCTCTCCACAGCCATCTTCTCCCCGTGTCTTCACGTGCTCTTTCCTCTGTGTCCTAATCTCCTCTTCTTATGAAAACACCAACCACCCCGGATTAGGACCCACCCTAATGACAGCATTTTAACTTAATTACCTTTTTTAAGACTCTTATCTCCAAACACGGTCACATTCTAAAGTACTGGGGGTTGAGACTTCAACATATGGATCTGGGGGGGACACGGTTCGGCCCACAGCAGAAAGGAAGCACAGGGTGCTCTGAGATTAAACACCAACTAAAAGTTACTCCCAACATCCTTGAGACCTCAGCAGGCTGGGAGTGAGAAACGGCCGATAGTTTCAAGCTTTAAGCAGGCCCGTTTTTTGCAAGAGTTGAATTGTACCTCTTGGAGAAGACGGCCTTTTATCTGAGGAAAAATGCACTCCATGTGTCTCTTTGTTGTGAAGACAGAAAGCAAATGCTCTTGTAGCTATGGAGATAGTGGAGACAGCTGTGGCTCCTGGGAACCAGACGGGTCCGGGATGCCAGGGAAGGTAATCTGTGTAAGCAGAAAATGCTTCTTTGTCATAGGCATGAATTTGGACCGTCCTGTGCCAGAAAATCATTTCTTATGCTTAGGAAGATACAGAGTCTCATGTAGGGAACACTCACAGGAGAGGAGAAACTGAGGCAAGCCTGGTCTTCACCTAGAGCTAGAGAAGAGGCTGTAGAAAGAAGTCGGGCCACACTTCAGGGTAGCGCTACCTAGACCGTGCTGGTAACGTCCCCCGCCGAGATGCTGTGCACATGAGGCCACCGTGGCTGAGGCTGGATCATTGAGTTTTGAGGTATGGTCATGTTGTGCTCTCGATGCAAAAACACCCCAAGCAGGGGGTGGGGTTGTTCCCCTACAGGGAAGAGACATCCCCACTGTCCGTCATCCTGGGGAGAGGTCACCCCCGAATATAGAATAAAGACTGGGCTGCAGGTGTTCACCTAGAAGGGAAAGAAACTCATCTCTTCCGTACCTCTGCAGAAGCAGGGGACCAACTGGGCAGAGGTCAGCTGGGCTCTGTGACATGCCCACTGGCCCACGTCCTGTCTCAGATGGGGCAGCAAGGGACAACCAGGACAGAACAGCTGAACAGGTAAGTATCCCCAATAGAGACCCACAATACTCAGAGAGGAAGACATGCAGATGAGGCTTAAATGACTGCAAGACGGATATTAAATGATAAACTACCTTTCAGTAGCTGCTAGCCGAGGCATGGACCTGTTTGCTCACTTCCACTGGGCTGTGAGTTCTGAAGGCCAAACCTCTTGCTCGTCTTCGTGTCTCCAGAATGACCCTGGCACAGAAAAGGGGCTCCATGATCGTGCGGTACACGGAACAGGAAGCCAAGCCCAGGCACCAAGGTATGCAGGCCAGCGCAGGTCAGCAGGGAACGCTGGGGGCTCTTGGATGATGTTTTTTCTGTGCACCTCCTGATAGAAAGAGGCGTTCTGCCTCCCACCCTCAAATGCGCCTCTCAGCAGAATTTGCCTTCCGGAGAGACAAGATTGAAAAGGCAGCAGAAAGTTTTAACAGGAAAGAAAGGAGAGTGGTTAGCGGCGAGCCTCGTGTCTGGGCAAATATTCTGTGGATGAGGAGGAAAAGAATCAGGAGCAAACCTCTGAGCGGGCCAGACACCAGGGCTTCCGTCTCCTGGCAGTGCCGGTTTCTGAAAATGCCTTCTCTTCCAGAGGCCCCCTTGTCTGGACGGAAGTCAGAGGAGGTGAGGGGAGGGCTGGGGCTTGACCAGCTCATGAGAGGGGCGCTCAGGAGCAAGGCGGCTCTGCCAACAAGCATCCAAAAGCAGTGTTCGGGCCACCTGGCTTTCTCTGTTCTCTGCAGTCCTTCTGATAAAAAGGACTGGCATGGTTTACTGCCTAGCTGGTTAAGCAAAAATAGAAATTTATTCCAGAGTAGCCTTGGGATGAAACACCCAGAAAGTAACACCCATGGCCTGATAAGGAAACTGTCACCAAAGCCAGGCACCAAGTGCCAGGAGCCTGGCCCTACTGCAGCCACTACTATAGCCAGCCCTGATCTCATGTCTGCAGCAGGAGTGTGACCTCGCTGCCACTGGGAGTCACCCCTGAAAGCTGGACACCTCTCTTGCCACATGCACCCTAGCCCGTTTCTCCCTGCGGCTCCCATCCCAACCGAGGTCTGCACCGACACATCACACTGGCGGAGCCTGGTCCCAGGCCTGTGTCCCAGAGCCCCGGGGCAGCCTGAGAATGTGACTTCTGACTTCCTCACTGGGAAGACATAAGAGGAATTTCCCTGGATATACAAAGACAATTCAAAAGGGCATTTCGAGATGAAAAGAGTTCATGGAAGCAAAACAATGAGAATGTATTTCATACCCCTGAACTGTGTACTTAAAACTGGTTAAGATGGTGTGTTTTGTTACGTGCATTTTACCACAATGAAAATTGTATTAAAAATGTAACAAAATAAATAAATAAAACGACACTGAGCAGCTGTGAATAGGACAAATGGCCACCGCTGATCTCAATAAGTGTTTGGTAAACAAATAAATAAAGGCATTCGGCAGAACACCGGACTCCCAGACCCACAGTAGTAAGAACCTGTCACTGTTTAACGTTTCTCGGTTTACTGAGCATTTTCAGCGTACTTTGTACTTCCTGCCGTCACAGCGCACACCACACGGGAGGACAGTTGTTTATGTAATTATAGCTATTTGTATAAGTATGGGCAGTGTGCCCGCTGCTTGCACACGTTATCAAAATTACCGCTCACTCCCTCCTGCGAGGTAGGGGCCGGGTGCCCGCGTTGCTCAGAATGAGCAACTCATACCTGGGAAGGCGAGGCTGCCAGGATAAGTCAGCAGAAATATAAAGTGAAGTTAGTGAATTCAAGGTAAAAGATCCAGAGGAACCTACGGAGAAACAGAGAAGATAAGAAGAGAGAAACTTCAACATGTTTATGTTTTTGTCACTACAAAAGTGAGGAGCCTAGAAACAGCCTGGAACACAGAGAAGTTTACCAAATAGGGTTAGGACTCGGGAAAGGCTAAAATGGCAAATGGCCTACATCTGGTAGCCCTGGCAACGGGCCTCCCACCTTATGATGTGATGTTATAATGAGAAAAAATACACGCAAATAAATAGTCATTCCAGATGGGGCCGCATAGAGTCCAGTTAGCTCCACCCTAGGGAAAGTTCTGGGGAGCAGTTTGAGAGTAGCTTGTGGCACAATGGAAGGTGAGGTCATGGGAGCTATTATCTGAATTATGCATCATAAAGCATCGACTGGAACCTGCACACTCAAGTGTTGTGCCTCCCACCGAGGTTGATCAAAGTCCACATGCCTAGTCCGCTGTGTACTTCTTTATCCAAATTCACGCATGTTCTCCACCCCGGCATCTCTGCCTGCAGGAAAGCCCAGCCTGGAGGTGAGTAGAAGTTCCCTCTCCCAGCTTGAGATTGGGCAGCTGCAGCAGGCTGCTGTTGACACTGCTCTCCTGACCCCTGCTGCCCAGCCGGAGCCTGCCCAAAAGAGCTTTGCAGAATAGTATAGAGAATTCTTAGGCTTATAATAAAGGAAATCAAAGACTGGAGAGGTTACATACTGTGCCCCAAATTACCCAGCTAGCAAGAGACAGAGCCAGGATTCGAACCTAATCTAATGCCAAAGTCCATACCCTTAATCACCAAGGGAGGGTGTATGCCCCTGTTCAGATAGTAACTAGCTGTGTGACCCCAAGTTACTTTAGTTCACTGAGCCTCTTTTCCCATTGGTAAAAAGGTAACAAAAGATCTGCCCAACAGGGCTGTTGAGAGAATTGGAAATGAAGTATGTCAAGCCTTAGCAAGTGCCGAATCCCCAGTGAGGGAGGACCAATGAGCAGAAGTTCTATTCCCATTTTCAGATGGAAGATCTCAGCCTCGAAACAGTTAAGGAACATGACCAGGGTTCCATGGCCATTTGCTATCTAAGACAGATCTTGATCCTGGTTTTTTTTTAACCCCAAATTCTATGCCTTTGGCTCATCTAAGGGGGGTTTGGTGGGAATGTGGGGAGGATGAAATCAAATGGACCTGCATAAGAAAATCAGCCTTATTTTGCTGAGGACAAGACTGTGTGCATCTACTCCATGTAAATAAGTACAGCAGGCATGCAGAGTGGAACCAGATGTGGAGGACCTAGCTCCGTCCTCAAGGGCAATGGTGCCACCAGTGAAATGGGCCTGATGCTATGTTTGCAGCAAGAGCTCCTTTTTTTCTCCTTCTTCGGGGAAATGGGTTTGGCTAAGCCGATTGTCCTCAGACTGGCCGGTGCATTGTTACCACCTGGGCCTGAGTTAAGTGGTCAGGTGTGCAGTCTAGACATTGGGGAATGGGCAGCCAGGTTGAGAACCCCCAAGCTAAGCAGAGATAATTCTTGGGCCAATTGGGGCATGGGAGGAGAAGGGAGTGTGAGTGGGGGATTACTGTGTCAGGGAAGTTAAACGGACCTTCAAGAAGAATGCCCAGGGGTACGGCCCTAGACACCAAGCCCAGGAACTCACGGGAGAAGCAGGAGGGAGCCCCTGCCTCCCAGCCAGCAGCTGCAGATGTCATAGGCAAGACCCCAAAAATCAGGCTGCTGTCAGTATAAAAATGCTCCCCTCGGCCTGAGACACCTCCTTTATTGCCAAAGCTGGGACTACATGGAAAGGAAAAGACTCCAGTGAACACACACCTGACTACAGCCACAGAGTGCGCTTCCTGGTTGTAGGACATATGATGTATGGCCGCCTAGAAAGTCTATTGAGTTTTCAAGCATGAAGACAGACGAATAAAATGCATTATTTTATTAGCAACTCTTAAGAGCTCCTGCAATGGTGTGAGTTACAGCAGATACAACTAATTTTGTATATTTAATGTGTTTAGCACTTAATTTACACTAGCTTGCATTGCAGGATACTCAGCTATAACACGTTTTTACTATGCTGTGTTCTTCCACATTAAGCAGACTTCACTGATTGTTATAACCAGTATTTCTAGGAGACCAGTTGTCTCGTTTCCAATAATTCCTCTCCCGTCCCAATGGTATCTGTCCATCTTTGTCATTGCAGGTTTTGTATTCCACATTGTGGTTCCTTCATCTCCAATCTTTCATGAGTGTTTCTTCTGCGGTTTTTCAGAGATCTTACTATTCTACCATTTTTGTACTTCTTAAAACATTTTACACTTAAGCAAATAAACACTCGAAGACAAGATTATTTCAAATAGTCAAAAATACAATTTTTATAAACATCGTAATATCCTGTATTAAGTTCAAAATACAGGTGGCACGTTGAACATTACTCGATGTAGAAATTCTCAGCTTAACTTTTCAAAAGATTAAATAAAAGCTCAGAAACATGTACAGATTTCCTCATTGCTAGCCACTGTCTGTGTCAGTCTGGGTCCTCCAGGAAGCAGGTGCAGAGATGGGGTTAGGAGTGAAAGATTTATCGGGGGACGAAGCGGGAGTGGGCAGGGCAAGTCTTGCAAGTGCAATGCAGATCTGATCTTGTGAAAGGAAAGGGGGAGGGAGAAAAATGGCGCAGGGAACATCTCAGACCACACTGCAGATCTTTCAGTGCTTTGGGTAACCCAGTGGGGAGCGGAGCGAAAGTGCCCAACAGAAGAGTCCCCCAGTGGGCAGAAATGGCCGGGTTCTGGTGCCCTCGCCATGCTCAGCCATTGGCTTGGGAGCTGCCTGGGAAGAGAGAGACCTTGGCTCAAATGCTGCTGCAGAGGGTCCCAAAGGCGCTGCAGCTGGAGGCCAAGAGCTAACCACGTTCCTTGCAGCTGAATGGCATGTTCTTTCTCAGAGGGAGCAATGCTCTTCCATGGTTTCCACGCTGCCTCCCATCTCCTGCCAATGCAAACCTTTATACATCAAACAGCATCGCTTCTTAAGGTTACTAACTGCTTATCTATTCTTGGCCTGGAGTGATCAAGTGAACACCATGCCCAGCTGGACTGTAGGGGAGATACAATTAAACATTTTATGGAGAGATATAATTGACTGACAGAGATATAATTGACCAATGGTGAACCATGGGTAACGTCTTTCTTTCTGCTTTTCTTTTTATCCCAAATTTTAAACAATGACAATTTATTTTCTTTTTGATCAGAAAAATATGTAATGAATATTTTAAAATCAGTCTCCATAATCACGCCTTTTTGATTTAAAATGGTATTCCCCAATTTGGTAGCTCAATGAACTGCTTCCAAGAAACAGAACGTGAGCCGAGCGCGGTGGCTCACACCTGTAATCCCAGCACTCTGGGAGGCCGAGGCGGGCGGATCGTTTGAGCTCAGGAGTTTGAGACCAGCCTGAGCAAGAGCGAGACCCCGTCTCTACTAAAAATAGAAAGAAATTGGCCAAAGAACTAAAAATAGAAAAAATTAGCTGGGCATGGTGGCACGTGCCTGTAGTCCCAGCTACCTGGGAGGCTGAGGCAGGAGGATCGCTTGAGCCCAGGAGTTTGAGGTTGCTGTGAGCTAGGCTGACGCCACAGCACTCTAGCCCAGGCAAGAGAGTGAGACTCTGTCTCAAAAAAAAAAAAAAAAAAAGAAAAAGAACAGAACATGGTAAGAGACCAAGCATAGGCTTTGAGTTCAGACAGACCTGAGTTTGAACCCCAGCCCTATTACTACCACCGTGGACACTGGGCAAGCCTTTACCCTTCCTCAAGCTCCGTTCCCTTTTCTGGAAGGGAATACACATGTCTTCCTTCTCAGCACTGCTTTATTAAAGACATAGTATATGTAAGCCCTCTAGTTCTATGCCAACACATAGTAAGAAACCAATCCATTTTGGTGCCCTTTCCTGTCCCCCACCAAAGCTGCTGGAAGTTTCTAAAAAATCAAATCCACATTTGAAGTACAGAGAATGTCCATAGCTGAAAAAATTCAAAATAATGACCTGGGAAAGTCTGAAAAATGAGCTCTAAAAAGCTCTTTGGCAGCAATTCCACTTCTAGGTATATACCCGAGAGAATTGAAAGCAGGAACTCAAACAGATATTTGTACACCCATGATCAAAGTAGCATTATTCACAATAGCCAAAAGGTGGAAACAATCCAAATGTCCGTGGGTAGATGAATGGATACACAAAATGTGATATATACATAATACATACAGTGGAATAGTATTCGACCTTAGAAAGAAAGGAAATTCTTACACATACTACAATACGGATGGACCTTGAGGACATCATACTAAGTGAAACAAGCCAGACAAAAAAGGATAAACACTTTATGATACCATTTATATAAGGTACCTAGAATAGTCAAATTCATAGAGACAGAATGTGGAATAGAGGTTACCAAGGACTGAGGGAGGGGGAATGGGGAGTTACTGTTTAATGGGGACAGAATTTCAGTTTGGGATGATGAAAAAGTTCTGGAAATGGATGGTGGTGATGGTTGTACAACAATATGAGTGTACTTAATGCCACTGAACTGTATACTTAAAAATGGTTAAAATGGCAATTTTTGTTATGGGCGTGTGTGTGTGTGTGTGTGTGTGTGTGTATGTTTTTTAATTTAAAGAGTTTTACCCTGAGCTGAATGTGTGTGACCAGCCCAGAGCACATGGCCTCAAGAGATTCTGAGAAAATGTGTCCCTGTTATGTATATTTTACTGACATTTAAAAAAGAAAGATAAAGATAATTTTTAAAAACCTCCTTGCAATACAGTATCATTATTTGAAACACATGCGAGAAGCAAAGCTAAGCTACCAGCAGGTAGCTTATGGAGAAGCAACACACAGTTTGTGCAATGCATTGCATTTTTTATAAATTTAATTATAAAAATAAAATCATGTGACAGAAAATTTTGAAAATGAAGGAAAAATTTCAAAAACCCCATTTCCTTTTTTCCTTACAAGAGTTTTTTTTAACTTTTCGTAACCATCATGTGTGGACACTATGCATTCTGAAGACAGTCCCAAAGTGGCTTCCAGAAACCTCCTTGGCAATGCACAGGGGCAAGACCAACACGATGTTTCCTCTCAGGCTTCTTGAAAGACAAATTTATTGAACAGAAGTCACATATATCATTCTGATTAGAAATCGTTTGTAGTCTTTAACCTTATCAAAGAAGGCAGGTATATGAGTTAGAGAACAACTAGCTGCTATAATATATGGGCTCAAGAATGTCAGTGTCTTAACACAATAGAACTTTATTTCTCACTGCAGTTAATTTCAGTGTTTCTGGTGGACAGGCAGCTTTTCTCCATGTGGGGACTCAGGGACCCAGGCTCCACCCATCTTGTGGCTCTACCGTCCCCTGGGCCATCTTTACAGCCAGTGTAAAGATAACAAAAAAGTGAAGAAGCTTCATTATTTCTTAAAAGCTGACCCAAGAGTGGTGCAAATCACTTCCACTCACGTGTCCTTGATGAGAACTAGGCACATAGCCACAGTGCAGGCAAGACTGAGAGAAAATATCGTAAAACATGTATTTGACTTGTTATATCTAGTTTTTATATCTAGAAGTTTTTATATCTAGAAGATATAAAGAGCTCTTGTAACTCAATAATAAGATACACAATTCAGTTAGAAAATAGACAACAGATTTGAACAGACACTTCGCCAAAGAAGATATACAGATGTCAAATAAGCACATGAAAAGATGTTCAACATCATTGGTCCCTGGGGAAATTCAAATAAAACCACAATGAGATACCACTACACACCCATTAGAATGGCTAAAATTTTAAAGACCGACCATCCCAAGTGTTTTAACAAGGATGTGGAACAACTGGAACTCTCATAGAGTGCTGGAGGGGATGTAAAATGATACAACCTCTTTGGAAAATAGCTTGGAAGTTTTCTTTATAGAAGATTTTAAATTTTTTAAGTTATATTTACCACTGCACCCAACTATTTTAGAATACACTTTTTTTCCAGAAATACATGGAACATTTAAGAAATTTAAATTATAATCAGGTCTCAACAAATTTCATAGGTCTGGTATACTGTAGACCACTTTCTCTAATAAAAAGTCACAGGTTAGGCCAGGAGTGGTGGCTCATGCCTGTAATCCTAGCACTGTGGGAGGCCGAGGTGGGAGGATCACTTGAGGTCATGAGTTCGAGACCAGCCTGAGCAAGAGACCCTGTCTCTACTAAAGATAGAAAAGTTAGCTGGGCATGGTGGCACACTCACTACATGAAGGTTGCAGTGAGCTATGATGATGCCACTGCACTCTAGTCCGGGCAATAGAGCAAGACTCTGTCTCAAAAAAATACATAAATAAAATTTTAAAATAAAAAATTAATTTTTAAAAAATAAGAAATTGGACCAGGTGTAGTGGCTCACGCCTGTAATCCTAGCGCTCTGGGAGGCCAAGGCGGGTGGATCGTTTGAGCTCAGGAGTTTGAGACCAGCCTGAGCAAGAGCGAGATCCCATCTCTACTAAAAAAAATAGAAAGAAATTAGCTGGACAACTAAAAACATATAGAAAAAATTTTGCCGGGCATGGGTGGCACATGCCTGTAGTCCCAGCTACTCAGGAGGCTGAGGCAGGAGGATAGCTTGAGCCCAGGAGTTTGAGGTTGCTGTGAGCTACACTGATGCCACAGCACTCTAGCCCAGGCAACAGAGTGAGACTCTGTCTCAAAAAAAAAAAAAAAAAAAGAAAAGAAATTGAATTAGTAGTTTAAAGTCTTGCCACAAAGAAAACACCAGGTACAGATGGTTTTACTAGTAACTTCTACCAATCATTCAAGGAACAAATAACTCTAATATTACACAAACTCTTTTGGATTATAGTAAAGGAAGAAACACTCTCCAATTCATTTGAAGCTACTATAAAATTAATATCAAAATTGACAAGGAAAATGCACAAAAGAAAAATTATGAGACAATTTTACTGATGAACATGCAGACTCTTTTTAAAAATCAGCAAACTATTTTTTTTCTCTCTCTCCCTTCCTTGGTACTGCAGTAGTGCACTAGCAGCAAACTATTCTGAATGTCATTTTTGTCCGAAAAAAATTGACAAACTAATTCCAACAATGTATAAAAGAATCATGACCAGGTTGGATTTATCTCAGGAAGAAGAGATTACTTGAATTTTAGAAAACCAATTAATGATTAATAATCACTTTAACAGAATAAAGAAGAAAAAACGCATGCTATGTCAGCAAAAAAATTTTGCCAAACTTTACTATCCATTCATGATAAAAACAAATAGAAAAATAAATCCTTAGAAGCTAGAATTAGAATCTCCTTAACCCCCTAAAGTGTATTGACAACAGAAGTCCCATTTAATGGGGAAGCATCAAATGTTTTCCCTTTGAAACCAAAGAAAAGAGTGTCTGCCTACAACATTTCCGTTCCACGTTGTATTGGGCAAAGAGAAGAGAAATAAAGATACAAGAATTGGAAAAAAGAAAACATTCATTATTCACATATATTTTGGCGCTACATAGAAAACAAAATCTATAGAGAAATTATTAGTTTTAATAAGAGAGTTTAGCAGGTTGCTGAAGAAACCAATATACAAAGTCAATGAATTTCTATAATCAGCAACAAATAAAAAAGTAATTTTTAAGAAGATAATCATGCCAAAAACATAAACTGAAATGAATAAATCTAACAAAAGCTAAGTAAGTGATTTATGGAGGAAATTACAAAATCCTTTTGGAAAACATTAAAGAAGACCTAAATAAGTGGAGAGCCTCATGGATACCTTTTAATTTTAATAGACATGTTTCTTCTAAAATATTTAAAATTAACTTTCCGAAACATATTAAAACAATTTTAATTTATGTTTTTATTATATTCATTCAAACATTACTGGTCCATCTACAGAACATCCAGATAGACCCAATTATGATTAAATGTGGTCCTACTGACCATCTTGCCAATTTCAGTAATATGAATTACATAGCTTTTCACATGTTTTTAACCTTGTCATTAGGAAGGTTTATGTGTCAAGGTACAAGGATCAGACATATTTTATTTAACATTTTGTTAGCTTGATTCATAAGTTTCAAATATTCGGACAGATGGTGCGTGGGCCTCCTTTGAGTCCTTGTCCTGGGCTCCTCCGACGTCAGGAGCAGGCCTGACCAGGAGAGGATGGGGGGCCCTGGCTCGGGGCAGGAAACCCATTCCTGGCTCCTGCAGACTCCCTCAGGGACTCTCACTGGCCCAGGTGAGTCAGGATGTCCTATTTGGAAACTTCAATCCAGCCTCACGAAGCTGGTCCCAGAGAAGAAAGTCCTGGATGCTAAGGTCAAATCAAGCTGCCAAGAGGGAAAGTAAACCATTTGAGATCTCACATTATGTTGAGTCAGGTTTGGAAGATGAGCATGTTTGGCAGAAGGTTCTAGAGAACAGGGTGGAGATCAAGAGAAGGAGAAAGAAAAGCCATTGTTTCTTTCTGTCTGTACATGAGCAAAGTCTGAAATTCATTCAACAAACATTTCCAGGGTACTAATCAAGATCACCATCCATGATCTAAGATTTATTAAGCACTTATGTCCCAGGTCCTGGTGAGGTGACTTTTATGTATAGCCACTCACAAGACACATTATACACAATAGCCATATGAACTCGGTACTATTGTTTTCCCAAGTTTACGATGAGGAAACCGAGGCTTGACGTTAAGTGATTTGTCCAGGGCCATATAGTTTGTACATGGCAAAGCCAGGAATTGAACCTGGATAAGCTTGGGTGTGTTCAGGACAAACACGCTGGACTGGGTGCCAGCACCTAAGTTACAGAAGTGAGTCAGTCACAGACCTTACCTGCAAGGGCATCACGGTCTGGCAAGGAAGTCAAACATGCACATAGATACATGTTGATAACCCAACCTGCGTAAAACTAGACAGTCAAAAGGACATCTAGATGAAGCAAAGTTAAGGAGCTAGGAAAGACAGCCCATGTCGAAATGACAGTGAAGGGCCTCTCAGACTCTAGAAAAGCTTCATACAGAAGCAGAGTGAGAGGAGCGTGCGGGGTAACCAAGTGAGGTTAATATCGAATTGTAGAAGACTTCTAATGCTCAGCTGAGGAGTCTGAACTTTTTCATCCAGTTATGTTAAGGGTAGAGGAATGACACAAAAAACACAGCCTTAAGATTCGTTTGTCTCCTCTGTGTCAGGTGAATGGCGTGGGCACAATTAGTGGCAGGGTGACCAGTGGACCGACGAGGAAGCCCCCAGCACGCAATGATCCGGCCCTAAGGCAGCCCAGGGGCAGTCAGATACAGAGGAAGGAACGCTTATGAGGAGCTTGGCAAAGCATGGAGGGCTAGGGCTTGCAGCTGGCTGGCTAGCCAGGGGAAATTAATTAAGATAAAGACTGGGAATAACACTAGGGTACCACCAGGAATGCATTGGAGCCTTCGAAAATGATAGTTATGAAAACTACATAAAATGTGAAAAATCCTTATGATATACTGATAAGTGAGAAGAGAATTTTTTAAATCATATGTATCTATGATTACAAATATCTTTTTTTTTTTTTTTTTTGAGACAGAGTCTCGCTTTGTTGCCCGAGCTAGAGTGAGTGCCATGGCGTCAGCCTAGCTCACAGCAACCTCAAACTCCTGGGCTCAAGCAATCCTTCTGCCTCAGCCTCCCGAGTAGCTGGGACTACAGGCATGTGCCACCATGCCCGGCTAATTTTTTCTATATATATATATATTTTTTTAGTTGTCCAGATCATTTCCTTCTATTTTTTAGTAGAGATGGGGTCTCACTCTTGCTCAGGCTGGTCTCAAACTCCTGACCTTGGGCGATCCACCCACCTCGGCCTCCCAGAGTGCTAGGATTACAGGCATGAGCCACTGTGCCCAGCCACAAATACCTTTTTAAGGCACACATACACACACAAAAACCCAAATGAATCAATCATCCTACCCCCAAAACTTATTTCTACTTAGTTAGTGTTATGGGCTGAATTATGTCCCCCAAAATTCATATGTTAAAGCCCTAGGCTGGCCACGGTGGCTCATGCCTGTAATCTTAGCATTTTGGGAGGCTGATGTGGGAGGATCACTTGAGACCAGGAGTTCAAGACCAGACTGGGCAACATAGCAAGACCCCATCTCTACAAAAAAATAGAAAAATTAGCCGGGCATGCTGGCACACACCTGTAGTCCCAGCTACTTGAGAAGCTGAGGTGGGAGGATCACTTGAGCCCAGGAGTTTGAGGTTGCTGTAAGCTATGATGATGCCACTGCAGTCTAGCCCAGGTGACAGAGCAAGACCCTGTCTAAAAAAAAAAACCCTAACTCCAATGTGACTGTATTTGGAGAAAGGACTATTAGGAGGTAATTAAGGTTAAATAAGGTCATAAGGGTGGGGCCTGAATCCCATAGGACTGGGATTCCCATAAGAAGAGGAAGAAACACCAGACATCTCTTTCTGCACATGCACAGAAAAAAAGCCATGTGAGGACACAGTGAGAAGGTGCCATCTGCAAGCTCAGGAGAAAGGCATCATCAGAAACCAGCACTGCTGGCACCTTGATCTTGGACTTTCCAGCCCCTAGAACTGTGAGAAAATAAATCTCTGTTGTTTAAGCCACCCAGTCTGTGGCATTTTGTTAGGGCAGCCCAAGTAGACTAAGACAGTTAGCCAATCAGTCACCAGGTCCTATTAATCTGCCATTGCAATTCTCCTTGCCACCCTTCCTTACCATTCCTCTCCATCCCCCCTGCCCACATGGCTCAAGGTCACCTCGTGCCCACAAGAATACAGTAGACCCCCTTCTCTTCTCCAGCTTTGGACTCCTGACTTGCTTCTCATACTCCCCTGCAACCAATCCTTACCTTGCCTCGTCCTATCATCTCAGATATCTGAGAGGTCTGAATCTGACAACTGATATTTTCCTCTAATACTGTCCCTGGGCTCCCTCTTTCTAGAACTCTCTGCGCTCATCTCTCAGACATAAGTTCTCTGTCTTCTCCCAGTGCACTAGGGTGTTTCCGTTGCAAGTGCAGAAAGGAATCCAGTTCAGATCAGCACTCAACTGGCTGGCATGAAGGCGGCCCCTTTCCCTCTCCTGCCTCATCTCTGGGTGCCTCTCCTTCGTCGCGGATTCCCAGGCTTCTCCTGCTTGCAGCTTCTTTCACATGGAAGGAAAAAGATGATCACTAGCCTAAGCCTAAATCATCCCAGTTTCCCAAGCTTCATGGGAAAACAAAGTTTCTTTCTCCCAGCATCCAAATGTCAAATCCCAGTAAGGACTGTAACTGGTCATTCTTGGGTCAATTGCTCACTCACCAGTCAATCGCTCTGGCCAAGAGGAAAGGGGGTTCTAGCAGGTCAGGGCTAGGTCATGATACAGCAGTTTGCAAGGGTGAGAGAAGCCGCTATTACCAGAAGAGGAAAGAGTTGTCAAGCAGATAAAAACAGGTGTCTACTCTTGCAGGTAACACCTGTTCTGATGCAGCCCAGCACACAAGATCCTTCCCCGGGGTCACTCTCACGGACTTGGCTGCATCCCGGTGAGAGTGAACGAGACAACACCTTCCTAGGCAGAGCCCACCTGTGTTGCCCCACACCTCCGTGGCCATAGGCGATCTACTCCAACAGATAATCCAGCAGAGAAGCGTTTGAGCACTTGCTGGAACAATGGATGTTTTTCTTCTGTAATGATTCATACAAACTTGGCTGTGGGGTTTTTACAAAGAAAGGAAAAATAGACATTGACATCTTTGATGCAGAACTCTTAAATCCTTCCAGAATAAAGCTGAGGCTCAATTTGACAGGAAGGATTTGGTTTGCAATACAAAGGAGAAAAAGTCTCCTGGCTTTAAAGGTTAGGTTAACACTGGATTAAAGCACAAAGTGCACCTACAGAAGCTGCATCCTAGGAGATTTTTTATTTATGGTAAGCCAATGCTGGCAATGGACATGAATTGAGTATATATGTAGATTGTTGGTAGAGTTATAAATTACTATAAGCCTTTCCAAGAGCAATTTGGCAATCGTGTCTTTAAAATACCAATACCCTTTGACCCACAAATTTCATTTCTAAGAATTTATTCTAAGAAAATAATCCAAAACACCGAAGATTTATGTAAAAAGATGTTCACTATAGTATTATTGATAACGGTGAAAACTGAGAAACAACATAAAAGAGTGGCTAGATACATGATGGCAAATCCTCTCCATGGCATATTTCTCAGCAATTAAAAATGATATCTAAGTTCACAGAAAGCAAAACGTAAGTGGCTTTGCAAGATTACTCAGCCTTTTTTGTAAGAAAAACTTATATTAAAACAAAATGGGGGCCGGGCACGGTGGCTCACGCCTGTAATCCTAGCACTCTGGGAGGCAGAGGTGGGTGGATCGCTCAAGGTCAGGAGTTCAAGATCAGCCTGAGCAACAGCGAGACCCCGTCTCTACTAAAAAATAGAAAGAAATGATCTGGACGACTGAAAATATAGAGAGAGAAAAAATTAGCCAGGCATGGTGGCGCATGCCTGTAGTCCCAGCTACTCAGGAGGCTGAGGCAGAAGGATTGCTTGAGCCCAGGAGTTTGAGGTTGCTGTGAGCTAGGCTGATGCCACGGCACTCTAGCCTGGGCAACAGAGCCAGACTCTGTCTCAAAAAAATAAAATAAAATAAAATAAAATAAAACCCAAATGGGGGCCGGGTGCGGTGGCTCACACCTGTAATCCTAGCACTCTGGGAGGCCAAGGCAGGAGGATTGTTTAAGGCCAGGAGTTCAAGAACAGCCTGAGCAAGAGCGAGACCCTATCTCTATAAAAAATAGAAAAAATTAGCCAGGCGTATGGTACACGACTGTAGTCCTAGCTATTCAGTAGACTGAGGCAGAAGAATCACTTAAGCCTAGGAGTTTGAGGTTGCAGTGAGCTGTGATGATGTCATTGCACTCTACCCGGGGTGATAGAGAAAGACTCTGTCTCAAAAAAAAAAAGAAAAAAGAAACAAATTGGAATACCATTTTTACCTTTCAGTTTGTCAAAAATCAAAGACATTGTTAACACTCCGTTGGTAACGGCATGGGGGAAAAGGCACTTTTATACGTTACTGGGTAGAGTTTAAATTGGTACAACTCCTACAGAAGGCAATCTGATAGCATCTACCAAAATATGAAATGTGCATTTTAAAATACATCTGCTGACCTAGCAAAATTTCAATGGTAGGCGTTTATCCTACAGCTATTACTCATACATGTGCATAAAGGGCAAGAGACTGTTGCCTGCAACATTGTCTATGGAAACAAAAGAAAAGAATCATTGTCAACAGGAGACTGGATACTACATTACAGCACATCCATACAATATATTCTACCAGCTGTTAAAAAGCAAGTCCCTGTTAAAACCATACGTGCTGTTGTGGGAGAAGTTCCAAAATATATTAGGTGAAAAAGGCAAGAAAGCAAGGTGCAAAACAATATGTATCGTATTCTACTATTTGTGTAGAAAAGCTCATTTCTGTTTGTATGTCATGAATTACCTCTGGATACACAAGGAAATGATAACAATGGTCCCCCAGGGGAGGATGACTGAGGTCAAGGGTGGGAAAGAGACTTTTCATTGTATTCCCTGAACTATTGGAATTTTTTAAAATCATAGGTATGTATTTCCTTTTCAAAAAAAAAAGACAATAAAAATAATAAAATACATGAGCTATGAAAAGGATATCTATATATGTTTATAATTATATATAAATATCTATGTTATAAAGTTAACTAAAAAGATAAATTTAAAATTGTTTACATGGTATAGTAACAGTTACGTGAAAAGAGAAAAAATGTTTAGAGAAAAAAATTGGAAGAAATAAAGAAATGTGTGAGAATGTGAACCTTAAGATAAGCAGGTGATTGCCTATCTTTCAACTTTTCTATAGTTTCCAATGTGTCTTTAATAATATTTCATTCTTGTAATAGAAAAAATAAACTTTTTTTTTTTGAAACAGAGTCTCGCTCTGTCGCCCAGGCTGGAGTGTAATGGTGCGATCATAGCTCACTATAGCCTCCACCTCCTGGGCTCAAGTAATCCTCCTGCCTCAGCCTCCCGAGTAGCTGGGACTACAGGTATGCACTATCATGCCTGGCTACCTTTTCTATTTTTTGTAGAGACAGGGTCTTGCTCTTGCTTAAGCTGATCTCGAACTCCTGGTCTCAAGCAATCCTCCTGCCTCAACCTCCCAAAGTGCTAGGACTACAGGGATGAGCCACTGTGCTGGCCAAAAATAAACTTTAAAAAATTATGTTAACTTAAAATATTAAAATATAATATCCATCCATCTTTATGGTCCAATTGCAAAAGGGAAGACAAGAAGTTAATATACTGCTCAAGGTCTTTGTCGACTCCAGGATTTTGCATTAATGAAGTTTGTTGTGGTTTCCTAACTCCTTTCTACTCTTTTCTGGCTTGGCAACTGTGGCCAATAGAGATAAGACATAGCTCATAAATCAGCCAAAAGAAAACTGTATTTATAATACCCAATACCAATAAATATGCAGTTGGATGAGCATTATCAGACATTACTGTGTTGTAAATGGATGCCACTCTTTTGCAAAGCAATTTAGCTGTATGAATCTGGAGCTATAAAAAGTGCTTACACCCTCTGACCCTGCTTGACTTCTGGACTCAGGAAAAAACATGAAGTACTGGAGAACTTTATTCATAAAAGACTTAATTAAGAATGGTATGCAGCCATAAAAAAAATACAATTACCAATAACATGTAGCAACATGGGGAAATGTTTATGATACAGTGCTAAGTAAAAGAAACAGAAGGCAAAACTGCATATATCCTGTAATTATGACCACTTAATAAAATGCATGTGAAAAAGCCCGAGAAAGTACAGCAACATGCTCACAGTACTTGCATTCAGGTGGTGGGATCACAAGCGAGTTGTTACTTTTTTTTTTTTTCCTCCTTTTCTCCTTTCCAAAATATTTATAATGTATACTGTTAAAAAATAAGGTTTGTAAACAACATTATAAGTCTGGTTCCACAGGAAATGGTTCTTCTCTATGTCACTTTGTCTCCATTTGCCGTTAGAGAAAATAAAGCCTCTGCAGCTCATATATGTCACTAATATTTATTGAGCAACTACTTTTGGCCCTTTACATATTTTAGTTCAATAAGTCAAATGAAGCAGAAATTCTCACTACCCTTTTACAAATGAGGAACACGGAGGCTCAGATAGGCTAAATGACACAACTAAGAGGTGACAGCCTTGGGACTGAAACCCAGGTCCTGCTAGCTCCAAACCCAGTTCTTTCCACTACATCACAGTGACTACCTAAAACAATTCTTGGTGTCCAGGGTGTGCCAGGAAGAGTGCTAACACTTTACATATGTTTTCTCATTTAATAACCCTGTAGACGGTGTCCTTGTTTTACACATGAGGAAACAGCAGCTAAGGGAAGCCATGTCACTGGCACGAGATACCCAAGTTGGTAGGAAGTAGAACTGGGATTCTAACACAGGTTGTCTGTGTTGGTAGCCATTACGTTGCTGTGGTTACCATGACAAGGAAAGCCCAGCAACTCTGAGCGTGGGACACAGGGCACCATCCCTAGTGCAGCCACCACCAGAAAAGGAGCATCTGGCAGGAAGGTGAAGGCGATAGGAGGTGGGCTCCAGGGCTGTCCTGAGCTGGGTAGGGCCTGTGTCTGTGCACACGTGTGCACCTGAGGCCCGGGGCTGGATGAGCTGGCGCTGTGCACGTAGACGTCCATGTGGCCTGGCCTAGGGCCAGCACAGATGTCACGTCCTCCTGCCAACACTCACAGTACTGGTGCTAACCTGCCAAAAGGCCTCAAGAAAAGCCGTTAACGCTCTCTTAAGGATTCCTGGTGCTCAGGGCAGGAGGAAGGCTCGGGGAGGGGAGGGACACCATTTCCCCTATGATGGAAAATTCCGATGCCACCTGGCTTGGCAAGAGAAAGTGAGGTCTAACCTCCTTGACCCCTATGGAGCCACGGGGTCCTACCGGGAGCCAGAATGTGGAGCCAAGGCTGGAGCTCTGTGCCTGGATCCAGAGCCCGAGCCAACAATACAAGCAAGGGCTCAAACGCTCAGGGAAGCAGGAAGTCCAGGTGACCAAACGAGAGGTACCCAAGCCAGGGGCCTGGTAAGGCCTGAGTATGGCCAAGGGCCTCTGAGATGTGGACATAGGTGAGGGGGAAAACAGACCAGCACCAAAGAGACCTCTGAGGATACAGGGTGTTGGGAGCCCTCATACACTGCTCATAGGAGCATGGACGGACCCAAGCCTTTGGAGAACAGTTTGGCCTTATCTGGTACACACATACTCCATGATCCAGTAATTCTACCCTTCACAATATACCTAGAGAAGCTCTCCCACCACATGGGACCCAGAATGTTCATAGCAGACTATTAATAAAAACAAAAACAGCCCAAACACCCATGGACGTGAGAATGGACTAAAAAAATATATACTATATTCATACAATGAAATGCTATATAGCAGTGAAAATGAATAAGCTACAACTGCATGAATGAGTCCCATAAACACACGCAGGGGTGGGGAACCTGCAGCCTCAAGGCCACCTGTGACCCTCCAGATCCACAAGTGTGGCCCCTCAACCGAATACAAACTTCACAGAACAAATCCCCTTATTAAAAGGATTTGTTCTATAAAATCTGGATTCAGTCAAAAGGCCGCACTCAAGATCCAGAAGGCCACATGTGGCCCGGAGGCCACAGGTTCTCCCCACCCCTGTGTGTGGATTATCTGCAAGGGGTGAGGGGAAGGGGTGGGACTTAAGGCGAGGACCCAGGGGGCTTAAGGGTATTGGAAACATTGAATTATTAGGTTAGGTTCTAGGTACATGGGTATTTATCACTGTTCTTTAAACTAATCCCATGCATTATATACACTGATGTGTATGTATAAAATGTTTCAAATTTAAAAAAAAAAAAAAAAGCTTGAGAAAAATCTGAGTTGGGAACAGCTGTTTGTTACACATAGGTAGCCCAGCACCGGGCACCTGCCTGGCTCTGAGCAGCCCCCACTGATTGTCAGTGGCCCAAGGAGAGGGCAGAGACACAGCCTCTGGCTGGAAGGAGTATGGAGGAGAAGGTGCGGGTCTGAAGCCAGAAGAATGAGTTCAAATCCCATCTTTGCCAATCAACTGGCTGTATGACCCTGGGCAAGTAATTAAAACTCTGTGAGATTCAACATCCTCATATGCAAAATGAACATAAGCTAAGAGCCTACTCTCAATCCCCAGCACCTACCATCTTATTTGGCACATAGTAATAAATACACCTCAAATATCCAGTCTTATCTCATGAAAAACAAATTCCAATAGTGGGAGCTCCTACAAAACACCTGACCAGCACTCCTTAAAACTGTCAAGGTCAACAAAAACATGAAAAGAATAAATATCGAATGATTCCACTGACATGAGGTACCAAGAGTAGTCAAAGTCATAGAGACAGAAAATAGAGTAGTGGTTACCCAAGGCTGGGACAGGGGAAATGGGAATTGCTGTGTAATGGATATGGTTTCAGCTTGGGATGATGAAAACATTTTGGAGATAGATGGTGGTGATGGCTACACAACATTGTGAATGTACTTAATGCCACTAATTGTACACTTAATAATGGTTAAAATGGGCCAGGCGCAGTGGCTCATGCCTATGATACTAGCACTTTGGGAGGCCGAGGCGGGAAGATCACTTGAGGCCAGGAGTTCAAGACCAGCCTGGGCAGCATAGCAAGACCCTGTCTCTACAAAAAAATAGAAATAAAAAAATTAGCCGGGCATGGTGGTGCATGCCTGTGTTCCCAGCTACTTATGAGGCTGAGGCAGGAGGATCACTTAAGCCCAGGAGTTTGAGGCTGCAGTGGCTATGATGACGCCACTGCACTCCAACCTGGGCAACAGAGCAAGAATTTGTCCCCAAAAAAAAAAAAAGAGGTTAAAATGGTAAATTTTATGTTATGCATGTTTTACCACAATTTTTAAAAATCAAACAAAACAAACCATGAAAAGTCTGAGAAACTGCCACAGGAGACTAAAGAGACATGATTGCTAAATGTAATGTGGTAGCTTGGATGGGATCTGGGACAGAAAAAGAGACCAGGTAAATGTAAGGAAATCTAAACCACCTATGGACTTTAGGTACTCATAATGCATCAGTATTGTTCCGTTAATTATAACAAATGTACCACATTCATGAAAGACGTTAATAAGAGAGGAAACTGGATGTGGGGTATATGGAACTCTGTGTGGCAGTTTCTCAGGCTTTTTTCTTGGTTGTTTTATTCGATTTTTTTTAAATTATGGTAAAATATACATAACATAAAATTTGCCATTTTAACCATTTTTAAGTGTACAGTTCACTGGCATTAGCACACTCACATTGTTGTGCAGCTATCTTCTCAATTTTTCTAAAAATTATAAGTAAACTCTATGTATTAAAAATAATTTTAATACATAAAGTTTACTTACATGTTATTATTTTATATATACATTTCAAAAGAAGGATAAAAGCGGCTAAGGGGCTAAAGGGCTGAGGGAAGGAAGGAGGGCAGGGGAGGGAGAGGGGAGTGTTGGACAAAACGCTGTCTAGGCCCTGAGCCTCTGTCTTCGGGGCCCCCTTTCTGGAAGCCCAAGTCCCAGGCTCCCGCACAGTGGCAGGTCCTTACCCCAGACTCACCACGTTCACACTGCTTTCCCCACCCACCGACCCATGAACAGTGGCCCTCGCCTCCTGTGTGATATCAATCTCTTTCCTGCTCCCCCCTCCCCCAGATCTTTGAGAAATTCATTAATTGCTCTTTATTTTGTATTTCTTAACTTTGACACTCTTTTTCATTTGTTTTTGGGGTTTATTTGGTTTTTTTTTTTTTGAGACACAGTCTCATTCTGTCGCCCCAGCTAGAGTGCCATGGCGTCATCATAGCTCACTGCAGCCTCAAACTCCTGCACTTAAGTGATCCTCCTGCCTCAGCCTCCCAAGTAGCTGGGACTACAGGCACATACTACAATGCCCAGCTAATTTTTCTATTTTTAGTAGAGATGGGGTCTCACTCTTGTTCAGGCTGGTCTTGAACTCCTGAGCTCAAGCGATCCTCCCGCCTCGGCCTCCCAGAGTGCTAGGATTATAGGTGTGAGCCATCGTGCCCGGCTACATTTGACATTCTATATTTGCCATCTCTTCTCCTGTACCAGACCCAGGGCCTGGCAGGTCACTGAGAAAATACAGAAAGGCCACCTGAACTGGGAGTTTTTGCCTCACACAGGCATGAACTCCACTGACACAGAGACACAGAGAAACTCTAACCCTAACATAGAATCGCAGAATCTGTGAAGTCACCCTATCCCCTAGCCCTTGTTTTAGCAAGTAAGAAACGCCGGGGCCCAGAGGGTACACATGAATTATCTAAGATCATAGCTGGTTGAAGGCTGAGCTGGGAATGGGACCAAGGGCTCCTGACCCTGCCTGTCTTCTCTCCTGTATCATGCTGCCTTCCTAAAGTGGACATTTAACCGACTTCGGCTTCTGGTAGTGCAGCACCCTAGGCACTCTGACTACTCCCTGCTCAAAACATTAACTAAACTGGATAAAATAATTTCAGTCCTTTAAAGGCACCAAATGAGATGGCAAAAGGGTTAAGAATAGTCACAGACCAAAAAAGAAGGGGAAGCAGGAACCCAGGGAGCACGTGGAAGCTGGCTTTCTCCCCGAGGAAACGTGCCAAGGCCAACTGATCTTGAGCTTCAACTTTTAAGGCCTCGCAGAGAGCATGAAAGAGCTAAACCCCAGCCCAGTCAAGGTGGAGAATCGAATAGGAGAACCCTCCCATAAAACTGGGCCACATCTTCAATATAAAGGCAGGCTAGAAATAAATGTATGTCTCACAAAAAACCAAAGAAAATGGCCCATGTCAAATTTTGAAAGTGAATGGAAAGAAAAACATTTTTACCCTTATGTAAACCATGAGCCAGCCCTTGTGTTTAAATTCTTAGATACCAGGCAAAAACTCTTAAGCCGGTTAAGCAAGGCTTTACAGGGGAAAGGGAGTTAGCCATGAAGTATCTGGGGGAGGAGCATTCCAGGCAGCAGCAACGAGAGCCAACTCGAAGGCCCTGAGGCAGGGTCCTGCCTGGCCTATTCCGGAACACAAGGGGGCCTCAGCGTGTGGCGTGGAGAGAGCAAAGGAGAAGTAGGAGACGAAGTCACCCCAGGTAGCAGGAAACCAGGTTGTACGAGGCCTGGTGAGCCATTGTAAACACCTGGACTCTTCCTCTGAAACGTGGGGCCATTGGAGGAGTTTGAGCAGAGGAATAAGATGATCTAAATTATACAGTAAAAGGATCACCCTGGCTTCACTGCTAAGAATATATGAATGGAAGCAGGAAGACCAAACTGGAAGCTATTCCAGTGATCCAGGTGAAAAATAATGGCAGCGCCAGCAAGGATGGGGGCAGGAGAAGGGATGAGATCGTATTTGGACGTGTTGGAAGGCAGAACCAAATAGGTTCCTGAAATTGAATGTGAGGTATGAAACAAGGGAAGACCATGATGACTCCAAGGTTTTGGGCCTGAGCAATTGGAAGGAAAGAGTTGCCATCAACTGGGATAGGGATCAGGTTTGGAGAAGAACGTAAGAAGTTAGGTTTTGGACTTGCTGAGTTTGAGATGACTATGAAACACGTCAAGTCAGCAGTTAAGGTATATGGAATTAAGGAGAGAATTCCAGGCTACAGATGTAAATTTGGGAGATGTCAGCATATGGATGGTGTTTGAAGCCATGAGGCCGGACTAGATCACCAGAGGAGTGAGCAGAGAATCAAGAACTGAGCCCGATGCACACCTAAAAGCCAGAGGTCACAAGAAGAGAAACTGGGGTCAGGGGGAAGGAAAAAAGAGCCACCAGTGTGGCGGAAGGAAAACCAAGAGAGTGTGGGGCCCTGGAAGCCACATTGAGGAAGGTGTGATGAACAGGAGGGTGTGCAAATCTATCAAACGCTGCTGGTGGCTCAACTGAAACAAGGACGGAACACTGACTACTGGCAAGAGTGGTCTTGGTGGAATGGAAGAGTTGAGAGCTTGACTCAAGTAAACTTAGAGAAAATTACAACCAGAAAAGCTAAGATTAAAAAAGGACTGAAATACCATGTGTTGGAAAAAATGTAGAGCAACTGGAACTTTCAGACACTCCTTGTGGGAGTGAAAATTGGTACAAGACTTTGGCAGTGTCTACTAAAGCCAAACATGGGCATAATCTGTGGCCCAGCAGTTCCCCTCCTGGGTATGCAGCTAATAGCAATCTGTACATGTGTTCACCAGAAGACATGAACAAGAACGTTCATAGCTGCATTCTTTGTAATAACCCCAAACTGGAAATAACCCGTCAACAATAGATTAATGATGATATATTCACATAATGATGTATTATCCAGCAAAGCAAATGAGCAAAGTACTGCCATATGCAATAACATGGATGACGGTCACATTTTAGAGTGTAACATTGATAGAATACAAAGTCAGACAGAAAAAAGAATATAAATCATGTGACCCATTTAAAGTTCAAAAACAGCTGAAACTGGTGTTCAAACAAAAAAATTTATGTGGGGCCGGGTGCGGTGGCTCACGCCTGTAATCCTAGCACTCTGGGAGGCCGAGGTGGGCGGGTTGTTTGAGCTCAGGAGTTCGAGACCAACCTCACCAAGAGCGAGACCCCGTCTCTACTAAAAAAAATAGAAAGAAATTATCTGGACAACTAAAAATATATAGGAAAAATTAGCCGGGCATGGTGGCGCATGCCTGTAGTCCCAGCTATTCGGGAGGCTGAGGCGGTAGGATCGCTTGAGCCCAGGAGTTTGAGGTTGCTGTGAGCTAGGCTGACGCCACGGCACTCACTCTAGCCAGGGCAACAGAATGAGACTCTGTCTCAAAAAAACAGAAAAACTGAAAAAAAAAAAAAAAAAAAAAACATTTATGTGAATGTTCATAGCAGCACTATTCATGATAGCCAAATGGTAGAAACAACCCGAATGTCCATGAATGGATGAATGAATAAACAAAATGTGGTTTAGCCAAACAATGCAATATTATTCAGCCATAAAAAAAAGAATGAACTACTGATACATGCTACAACATGAATGAACCTTGCATGAATATCATGCCAAGTGAAAAATAAGCCACACACAAAAGGCCATATATGATTCCATTTATCTGAAATATCAAGAATAGGTAGGTCCATAGAGATAAAAAGCAGATTAGCGGTTGCCAGGGGCTAAGGGGAAAGGGAAAAGGAAAATGATTGCTAATGGCTATGGGTTTTCCTTTTGAAGTGATGAAAATGTTCTGGAACCAGGTAGTGGTCGTGGTTGCACAACACTGTGAATGTATGAAATGCCACTGAATTGTACGTTTTAAAATGGTTAAAATGGCAACTTTTATGTTATGTGTATTTTATGATAAAAAACTAATCTATGGCGTAATAAACCAGGAGAGTAGCTATCTTGGAGTGGAGAGAGAGGTGAGTGATGGGGACGGGTGCAGGGTTTCTGGGATGCTGGTAATATTTTTTTTAATCCAGGTGGTCGTTACATGACTATGTTGATTTTGTAAATATGCATTGAGCTGTAAGAAACAGTGGGTATAGACAATTCTTTCAAGGAGTTTTGCTGCAGACTGGAGCTGAGAAAGTGAGCAGAAGCTAGAGGGAGAAGTGGAATTAGGGAAGAATTGTTTTAAGAGAGGGGAATAGTATTTTTTGTATATACGAGAACAATCTAGTGGGGAGGAATGGATGATGTAGGAAAGATAGGAGAGAATGGCTTAAGGGATCCTTGAGCAAGGGAGAGGAGATGAGATCTCACGCCTGCGTGGGGAGATCCGCAGTCGGTCCATCTATAGGACCAAGCAGGAGACAGTCACGTGAGTGTCCATGCCGATGGGCGGGTAGAGCAGGCTGTGGTCTGTGGCAGTTCAGTTCTGGTTTATTACCAGGTTCATTACGCCCATTTACTGACAAGAAATCTCAGACTCAGGGAGAAAAGGGGTTTGCTCACAATCACACAACTGGAGCCAAAAGTAGAACCGAGTCTCCCTGACTCCAGGTGCGCTGCACCAAGCCGCCCAAGTGCCTCAGTTCACTTCTCCACCGTGTAAAATTGCACTTTCTATTGTTTGCACTGAAACAACTTCTCAGACTTTTAGAAGTACCTCTGTGTGTGTGTGTGTGTGTGTGTGTGTGTGTGTGTGTGTGTGTGTGTGTGTATCCGTAGTGGCCTGGCTACGATAGATATATAGATGCATTCTGGGATCTGATGAGCAAGTCTGGTCCACCTTGCCGATGTGCCTTATCATAGAAAGGGCTTTAGCTCCCTCCTCAGCCTCCATCTTTCCAGGCTGGAGAACTCTGACTGTGGAGCTCGCCCTCATGGTAAAAGCCCTTCATCGCTCCATTGTCTGGCCCTTTTCCAGTTCTATTACGTCTTTCTGGGAATGCAGAGGCCATAACAACAGAAACCACAGCAGCTTCCACTTTGAAGAGCCTTTTGCAGGGACAAGGGCCCATTTACATATTCAAACTGATGGTCAGCAAAGCTGTGGCTTGTCCAAGGTCACACAGAGTGTCAACAATAGAGCCCGACCAAGAAGAATTCCAATCTCCACCACACCCAGCCGCCTGCATGCAGGACTCCAGATGGGCACTGTGTATCAGTCAGGGCACATTCAGCAGCTAGTGACAGGGGCAGGACGGGGGAGGGGGAGGGGGGACGGGGGGGGCGGTCATGTCAAACCGGCTTAAAGCAATAAGGTGGACTTACTGAATCATGTAACTCAAAGTCCTGAAGCAGGCAGTCTTCTGGGTTGGTTGATAAGGGCTCAACAATGTCATCATGGTCTTAATTTTGCCATCCACAAAGGCTGTAGTAGGTTGGAGGGTAGCTCCCCAAAACAAAGTCTACCTCCTAACCCCTAGAACTTGTGAATGTGACCTTATTTGGAAAAAGGATCTTTCCACATGTAATTAAGGATCCTGAGGTGAGATCATCCTGTATTACCCAAGTGGGCTCTAAATCCAACGACAAGTATTCTTATAAGAGACAGAAGAGAAGGCAGACGCGGAGGCGAAAGCCGTGTGAACAAGCAGCAGCGACTGGAACGAGCAGCCGCAAGCAGGGGAACGCCGACAGCCAGCAGAAGCTGGGAGAGGCAAGAACCAGGCTCCTGCCCAGAGCCCCTGCAGGGAGCAGAGCCCTGCCACTCCCTGATTTCAGACTTCTGCCCTCCAGAGCTATGAGAGAATAAATTTCTGTTGTCTTAGGCAACCAAATTTGTGGTAGTTTGTACGGCAGGCCTAGGAAATGCACATAGAGGACAAGAAATGTAATTATGTGAATTAACTTAGGCCTGAACTTTATGCCCTGTTCCTATGTCCAGGGGTGGGGTTATCATTCCCCAAAGCTCACAGGCTACATGGAAAAGATATTGTTGCCAAGAGAATGGGAATAGATGCGGGGGAGGCGACCAGAGTGCCCACTCCAGGCACCATCCCCTGAGTATCTGCTCTGAGAGAGGAGAGCATAGGAAAGGCAGAGGGTAGCCTCGAGGCATGACCTTCACAAGCTCAAGGTTCAGGGGTCTTCCAAACTCCAAGAACGCAGCTGCAAAACTGAAGCATGGAGCCCTGTCCTCTGGAAATAGTGGATGTAAAAGTACTTGTGAATTACAAAGATCATTCACACTTAAGAGATTATTCCATCCACCTGGTTGCCCAAACCAGGACCTCAAGGTCATCCCAGACTCTCTCCTCTCCCTAGCCCTTCCCTCACAGGCAATCTGTCCCTACTCCCGTCAGCTCTGCCTTCTATAAATAGTTCCAATCTGTCCACCTCCCTCCACCTCCGTAAGCATCACCCTAGTTCAGGTCACCATCCTCTCTGGCTGGACTATAGCAGCCTGGCCTCCCTGCACTCAAGTCTCAGCCTCTTCCTACCACTCTGCACCAGGAACTAGTAGAATCTTCCAAAAATGAAAATCTGCTCATGTCACATTCCTGCTAAAAACTCTTCAAGCCCCTTGACAGGACTTTCAAGGCCACTTGCTTACCTGACTTCATCCCCCATCATGCCTCTTGCCAGTTCTCCCAAAATACTTCAAGCCTTCTCACACCTGGGGGTCTTTGCACACACAGCTCCCCCTGCCTCAATACCCCCACCCCCAATTGCCTGGCCAAGTCCTCACAGACTCAGCTTAGAGGCTGTCTCCTTCGAGGGGTCTCCTTGACCTCCCACCCTGGTTGGGTTCCCCCCATCCTGGGTTTCCTCTTATCATAATTCTTCTATGGCAGCGGTCCCCAACCTTCTTGGCACCAGGGACAGGTTTCACAGAAGACAATTTTTCCATGGACCACAGGTTGGAGGGGTGGTTTCAGGATGATTCAAGTACATTTATTGTGCACTTTATTTCTATTATTCTTACTTTGTAATATATAATGAAATAATTATCCAACTCAACATAATTCAGAATCAGTGGGAGCCCTGAGATTGTTTTCCTGCAACTAGACGGTCCCATCTGGGGGTGACGGGAGACAGTGACTGATCCGACAGGTGGTGGAGCCCAGGCAGTGATGAGAGCAATGGGGAACGGCTGTAAATGCAGACGAAGCTTCACTCCCTGGCCCACCACTCACCTCCCGGTTCCTAACAGGCCACAGACCAGTACTGGCCCTCCGCCCGGGGGTTTGGGACCGCAGTTCTACAGTGTTGTTACGGCCTATGCATGTGCCATCACCTCCCCCTCAACTCAGAGCTCCAGGGCAGCAGGAACCAGGCCTCTGCTTCTTCATCCTGAGTACTACAGCATGTAGCAGGTGTTCAGAAATAAAGTAGTGAATAAAGATCGAACCTACAGTAGATCCCCTTGCTTTCTAAAACTAAATTTATCCTAGACTTTTGCTAAATCTAAATGTTTCCCACCTCTGTAGAGCAAGCATACGAGCCCAAAAACTTAGAGTCGGATGACTTGGGTCACATCCTATCTTCGTGACCTCTGGCCAGTTATTTCACCTCTCTGAGCCTTGATTTCCCTCTTTCTGTGAAGTGGGAATTATAAACCCTACTTCGTAAGAAAACTCGCCTAGCATATAATCTGGCAGAGGACACAGCACAACGCATTTTACTTTCCTCTCCATATACATACACTTTGGTTGAAGTCAGCAAGTATGTATTATGCATTTACTTACGTGCCAGACTCCGAGGTAGGGAACTGGGGTAACAATGATGACTCTTAAACTAGATTTCACGGTAACCTTTTCTAAGAAAACTCATCTATAAACTCTGGAGTAAATCCTGAGAATTCACAGGTGAGTTTGCCAACCAGCAGGCAGCCGCCTAACAGGAACTTAAGCCTCAGCCAGCCTCGCATCCCCCCAGGGTCCCTGAACCTCCCTGTGCGTCGCACTGGACACAGAGGCGTCAGTGGGTCTCTCCTGCCACCTGCTGGAAGAATGGAATAAGGCCACAGGTAGCAGCCAGGAGAAATTCAGGCGCCTGCCTGCAGTTGCCAAACACATGGCTCTAACTCATATCTGCCACATTTGTTCAACTGCTAATGAGAAGTTGTCAGAGGAAATTGCTTTTCAAATCAAAATCACCTCATCAGAAAAAAAGAAAAGGAAAACTAACTGCACCTTGCAATGGTCAGAAAGTGGAAGCTTGCCTCCTGGGAAAATTTCTATCTCTGACTCAACGGGGAGAAGGACCAGAGAACCCTGAGAGGCGAGAGGAAAAATCCTCTTTCAAAACCATGGCTGTGCTTTACTCGAGAGGCCATCACCAAGTACAAATCCTGGTGGCATTCTCCAAGCCTTGGTGCCCCAGAACCCAACCGAGCTGTTTTCCTGCCCATAAACAAGGCAGGATCTAGCTCAGTCCCGGAACTGCCTGGATAGAAACTGCCCGAAGCAGGGAGGCTGTCCTTTCCAAAGGCCTTGGCTTTGCAGCCAGACTTGCTAAGTCAACAAAGTGGGAGCCAGCCCTGCCTCCTGCCTTCCTGTTACACTCTCCAACTTCTCTTCCCTCCAACCAGTGGTTCTTCTCCTTGGCCTGCCACGCTCGCACACACATGCGTGTGCACACGTGCGCACGTGCACACACACACTCCAGATCCATCCCTCTCAGCTGTTTGGGTGGGGAACCTGCTCTGGGAGAACTGGGAGGCAGAATCCAGATGGGCTGCAGCCAGGGTTATTTTTTCTCTTTCTCCATATTCCAACCATCCTGTGAAAAGTTGGGCCCAAGAATGCAAACTCCGGAAAACCAAAGGCAGTGCAGCACCGAGGTATTTACTTAGCCAACGAGTTTGCTTCCGTCTCCTAGGGAGGCAGTTTCAGATTTCCTCAGGGCAGCGGGGCTTCGCTGAGTCCAGCCAGTTGCTTCTCTACACAGAAGAGAGTGGTCTCTGCAGCCTCTACAGTCAAGTTCTGAGAAGGGTAAGACAGGCTCTCAGGAAAGGCACCTCTTAACCCAGGCACGCAAGCATCTGAGAGTAACGCTTGGGGAAGCAGTGTCCATCATAACCTCCTGGGTTCTCCATCCCCACTGTAAACATAGCACCAAACTAGGTTAGGGAAATTCCCGCAGAATTTCCCAAAAGGAAAAAAGCCATGAAATAGAAACAAGTGAGGGCCATCAAAAATACACAAAATTGCCTATATGAACTGTGAACAGCACAATTCTGTTTATTCCATTACAGAACAAAAATTGCAAGTTTTTCATCAAGATAGAAAATAAAAACAAAAATTATTAGCACTGTGATAGTAATCAACCGATGATATTTCAAACACATTGTCTCTATCTAGCTGATTATCTATCCCCCCGCCCCCAGCAGTAACTTGTTAACATCCAGGCTTCTGCAACTTTGCATGCTTGCATCTTGCAGGTTCAAAAACTAGCAAAACTATCATTCTCTCCAACTACCCAAATTTCCAACCCCAGGCTTCCATCCGGGCCTTCTGGAGTTCTCCTCGATTCCTTGGAATTGTACCAGGGCCCCATGTGGTGCCGAGGCAAATGGGGGTGGGCATCAGGTCCTCCCTGGCCCTCACCCCTCTGGGTCCATCAGCTTCTCCGAATGCTTAAGGCCTAGGCATCTTTTGCAAGACAGTCCCAACTGCCTACAGGAACCAACATCCATTACGCTCTGAGGACCTAACTCCCCAAGGACGCTCCAGGAAGCAGGGCTCGTGCTCCACCTGCTCTTAGCATCCCCAGGTCTCTCTCTCCTCTACCGTCTCTCATAACCCAAGAGGCCTTTTCTATTCTTCCTGGGAGAAATTCTTTTCCTCTAAATTTCTCCAAGATGCACAGTCTGTTGACCCAAAACCACCTTGCCTCCTTACCAAAAAAAAAAATACTGTAAATCCATTTTTGAAAAACAAAATCCAGAATGATTTCTTGACTGTTTTCAACCCTGCCACATGCCTCCACTAAGGCAGTGAGCAGAGAGCCAACTGCTCACTTGCATGCAGAGGGAGGGGTGAGAGAAATCAAGAGCGTATCTCAAATGTCACCCGGACACGCCTGATGGACATATACTTCCTCTCCCTTTCCTCATCCAAGATTTTGGCTGTGGTCAGTTGTGGTTTTTTTCTTGATAAACGAAACTGTTCGAGAGAAACGTCAAAGTTTCTCCTTTGCTCCTCCTAACGGTCCCTTAGTATGTGTTATTCTCAGCAGCCTCTGCCCACTTTTGTCCCTCTCTCCATTCCCTCTTCTCTCTCATCACTGCCTCTCCCCCAGCCTGGCTCACACATTCTGAAAGAAGCTGGCCAAAAGTCACCATTGTCCCCATCAAGAGAGACAATGCCAAAGGCAGCGGCTCAGGTGGCCACACGCACCCTCCTACGAGTTTTAGCCTGCACCCCCCCGCCTCTGCCCCAAATCATTGTATCATGTGAGCACTTCCTAATTCCCACATCCCCAAATATCCTTTTGGGCCTCTCTTTATAAAAGATGGTCACTCCTTCTTCTTTTTTTTTTTTTTTTTTGAGACAGAGTCTCACTCTCTTGCCTGGGGCGAGTGCCCTGGCATCAGCCTAGCTCACAGCAACCTCAAACTCCTGGGCTCGAGCAATCCTACTGTCTCAGCCTCCCGAGTAGCTGGGACTACAGGCATGCATCACCATGCCCAGCTAATTTTTTCTATATACATTTTTAGCTGTCCAATTAATTTCTTTCTATTTTTGGTAGAGACGGGGTCTCGCTCTTGCTCAGGCTGGTCTCGAACTCCTGAGCTCAGGACGATCCGCCCGCCTCAGCCTCCCAGAGTGCTAGGATTACAGGCGTGAGCCACTGCGCCCAGCTGGTCACTCCTTCTTGCTTAAAACTCTCTCGTTAGATTGGGCTTGAGTGGCACTCCCATTCACCTGGTCTTCCCCCTCCTCTGCTGCCACAGCCTGCTCTTGTGACCAGATCCTTCCATCCAGCCTCTTACCATCAATGCCCCTCAAGGTTCTGTCCTCAGCCCTCTTCTCTATGTGCCCTCGGTGAACTGTCTCAACCTCTCTCAATGCTGCTAACACCCTACCAAAACCTCAAAAATCCCCCAGTCTGCACCTCTAGCATCTTTCCCTCTCTCTGATTCCAGACACATACATGCAACTGCCTGTTGACTGTTTAGCCTAGAAAACAAAAAATCCAGAGAGAGGGTAAGATTGCTAATTTTCAATATCTGAAAGAGTGTCCGGACCACAGAGCAGACCAGGACTAAATGGGTAGATTTCAACTCAGTCAATACAAGGAGGACTTTTCTAACAAAAAGCATTAGCCAGCAATGAACGGGCTCCTTCTGAGATACTGAGCTTCCTGGGACTGGAAGCAGGCAGAGAGGAGTGCTACAGATAGCACAAGGCCGAACTAAGCGACATCCATGTTTTCCCCCATTCTCAGATTGACTCAGCAGTCAGTGACTCAGATAAATCGAAGATTTTTTTTTTCATTTTGTTGAGTATCTAAAATTACAATTATTCATGTAGGACGACACTGTTTAAAAATTGGTATGACATTTCCCTTTTATTCTGTGACTTTTTAAATAACCATGATTTGTTGTTTATCAAATAAATAATCTGAGGCTGGGCGTGGTAGGTCACACCTGTAATCCTAGCACTCTGGGAGGCCGAGGTGGGTGGATCATTTGAGCTAGGAGTTCGAGACCAGCCTGAGCAAGAGCGAGACCCCGTCTCTACTAAAAATAGAAAGAAATTGGCTAGACAACTAAAAATATAGAAAAAATTAGCCAGGCAAGGTGGCGCATACCTGTAGTCCCAGCTACTCGGGAGGCTGAGGCAGAAGGATCGCTTGAGCCCAGGAGTTTGAGGTTGCCGTGAGCTAGGCTGATGCCATGGCACTCTAGACCCAGCAACAAAGTGAGACTATGTCTCAATAAATAAATAAATAAATAAACAATCTGCATTACAAACTCATTTGTCTTGTCATAAATATACCCTAGTTTTTAAAGAATAAAATTTACTTGGTGATTGAAGGCTTTCAGATTAACACATTGACTGCCACACTAGAAAAAAAAATTCCACGGTATTTTATTAAAACAAAATGATCCTTTCTGTTATTTTTTATTGTTTTCTGTGTGTGAGTTATATGTAACACAATCCACATTTTTAGAATTGTCAATATTAATTGTAACAATAAGAACATCAACAAGTTAAGATTTTCATGAACCAACTGCAAGGTTTTGCTTCATAAGGCCCCAAGTTCAAAACTAGCCTGAATTAAACATGACTCACATGGCAGTCGATGTGTTAAGGCATGGTTGCAAACTCACCATTTCTGGACATTTCTCTCTATTCTATTCCTACACATTATTTTTAAAAATAGTAAGTTAATAGATAAGAAATCCTAATTAAATCCAAATCAGATTTAACACAAAGACTTTTTAAAGGTTCTTCAAATACCTTGTTCTTTTTTCATCACCAGGCTGAAATGTTATCAGTCAACCCCAAGTACAGTCAAGGCAAATACTGTACCACTCCTGCAGGTAATTGAATTTATGCCAAAATTTACTGAACATTTTCATGTTAGGCCCCATGCCATGAAACAGGGATGCTGAAAAACAAGTCATGGTCCTGCCCTCAAAAAGCCCTTGGCCTAAAGAGGGAGACAGACCCATGAACCAACAATTGCAGCAGAGTAAGACAAGTGTTGCATTTTCAGAGACAACAGGGAAGACTAAACAGAGGACACAACTCAACAACATCTTGTCTTTAAATACCTAATTGCAAAATCTATATTAAAATAAAAATCTAGCTGGGTGTGGTAGCTCAGGCCTGTAATCCTAGCACTCTGGGAGGCCAAAGGCAGGAGGATTGCTTGAGCTCAGGAGTTTGAAACTTGCCTGAGCAAGAGCAAGACCCCATCTCTCCTAAAAATAGAAAAATTAGCCGGGTGTAGTGGCGTACACCTGTAGTCCCAGCTACTTGGGAGGCTGAGGCAAGAGGATTGCTTGAGCGCAGGAGTTTGAGGTTGCTGTGAGCTATGATGCCACTGTACTCTAGCCAGGGTGACAGAGCAAGACTCTGTCTCAAAAAAAATAAAATAAATCTAAAGCAAAATTGCCTGTACTTCTGTCATCTAATCAAATTGTTTTCATTTGTCCATATTGCCTTCTAATCCTTATCACTTAATATATGAAATATTTTATACATACATTATCAGTTTCAGAGTCTATAATTTTTATCATTACTATTTTTCCATTTCACTACTATTTTCTTCTTACTCCCATCCCAGCCCCTTAAGATAACTGATATTCTCTACATCTTTCTCTATGCTTGAATCATCCATGGGGGGCACTAGAATAATAATGAAATCAGAACAACTGGCCGGTCCTCCTCCCCTTTACTTGTTCTCCTGACATACTCAACTTTCAGCCATAAAAACCGTTCTAGGCCAGGTATAGTGGCTCACACCTGTAATCCTAGCACTTTGGGAGGCCAAGGTGGGAGGATCCCTTGAGGCCAGGAGTTCAAGACCAGCCTGAGCAACATAGTGAGACCCCATCTCTACAAAAGATAGACAAATTAGCTGGGCGTGGTAGCATGTCCCCGTAGTCCCAGCTACTCAGGAGGCTGAAGCAAGACGATCGCTTGAGTTTGCAGTGAGTTGTGATGATACCACTGCACCCTAGCCTAGGTGACAGAGTAAGAAAGAAAAAAGAAAGAAGAAAAAAAAAATTCTGATGTCTTTATTCTTAAGAAAATATTATTTTCTACCTCCTTACTCCAGTAAACCCTATTTCCCTCCTACCCACTTCGCCAGAAATAACCAGGAGGAACTGCAAAGATTAACTTCTAAAATGCAGAAAAGAATCCTAGATGCACAACTCTTTCATGGATCACTAAGAGCACGAGCAACTTGCGAATTTCCTTTGCTCAGCTACTCACGCACATATGCTTTTCATACTACTTTTCTTCCCTCCCTCTCACCCCCCACACGTGTAATCTCCCCACTTCGTGATTTCTGCCTTTACTCGTAGTTCCAGCTGCCTCATAACTTCAGCTTAAACATGGGCTGACATACCTTGCAACAACATAGCCCTTCCATTCCAGCCATTCTGCCACCCTCCTCAGGCCCCCAATATCTCTTGGCTCAGTTTCTCA
The DNA here is from genome assembly GCA_004363605.1 of Indri indri. Lineage (NCBI taxonomy): Eukaryota > Metazoa > Chordata > Mammalia > Primates > Indriidae > Indri > Indri indri. The sequence goes on along the minus strand of RJWJ010000010.1, from coordinate 190,349 downwards.
AGTTTACCTTTTCACGCCAGACATACTCATGGTCTCATCAGCTATGACCTTGGGAGAAGAAGGAAAGAAAGAAGGGTGTGGTGATATATCTACGACTGCCCTTTCAGCAAAGACAGTCGAAGGGACATTTTTTCTCCCTAGGACAGCCTTGGCCACGAGGCCCCTCACAGCCAAAGCCACTGCCTTCCTCGTAAGGTTCTGTCTTGTTCGCACACCTTGCAGGGACTTTGAAAAACAGTTTAAATGGTTAAGTGCTCAATTAACTGCTATAGAGGGTACTCAGATTTCAGATCTGAAACCTTCTCTTGATTCAGCTTCAGTAAGGAAGCAGGGAGGTAATAAGTAATCCCTGAGCCTGTCAAAGAGGCACAGGTGACTTACTCTGGTGGATCACAGACCTGCCAAGGCATGGCCCCAGACCCCAATGCTAAGTTCTCTTGCATGCAGGGCCAACAAAGACAGCAGACCTCACAGTCCTGTGTGCATCTAGGTCCCAGTTCTGTCACTCACTGTGTGATCTTAGAGAGGTCAAAATATTTTGAATCTTGCATTCCTCACCTCCAAAATGAGATGAATAAAAAAAAGTGACTTATCAGTAATTATAAGGATTAAAAGATTAAATGGAATCGAGTTTCATGTCAATTAAGGGTTACACAATTACTGGGGTGTTTTTTTTTTGGTTTGTTTTTTTTTTTTTTGAGACATGGTCTTGCTCTGTTGCCCGGGCTACAGTGCCGTGGCATCAGCCTAGCTCACAGCAACCTCAAACTCCTGGGCTCAAGCGATCCTCCTGCCTCAGCCTCCCAAGTAGCTGAGACTACAGGCATGCACCACCATGCCCAGCTAATTTATATATATATATTTTTAATTGTCCAGATCATTTCTTTCTATTTTTTTAGTAGAGACAGGGTCTCGCTCTTTCTCAGGCTGGTCTCAAACTCCTGACCTTGAGCAATCCACCCACCTCGGCCTGCCAGAGTGCTAGGATTACAGGCAATTCCTGGTTTAATTAATGTGCCAGTTAGTTTACCGGCCTGTGGGAAGCCTTTGTTAACTAAGTGAACGTTCACTTTCCCATCAGCGGGATAGTTATCAGTCACAAAGTCTCCAATGTCGCCTGGACTCCAATCCCTGGTCAATAGTGTCAGATGTACAGAAACAAAGTGAATTTTTTTTTCTTTCACAGAGTAGTTTTAAGCCTCCAAGTGTTTGAATCCTTAAAATGTAATTCAGGGACTTTAAATGAAGGAGTAAAGCCCTGCTCAGAAGCATCTAATTAAAATGGAAAAAAAGTAGACTGTTTTTTTCTACCTTTATTTATAAAGAACACAATTCCTCTTGACACAGACACAAACATTCACACATTCCAAGGAGGAACCCTTTAAAAACAACAACAGAACTGAGGAGAACACTGGAACCTTATGTAACACCAGTCTGTGTACATCAGACTCAGGGGTCACTGGGAACATTTTCTCGGATATGACATCTCACCTCAAAGACAGGAAGAGAGACCTCGGCCTGGAGGGCCCCCCCACCCACAAGGCAGAAAGCTCCACACTCAGTCTTCGGCATCATCGAACTGTCCCGTTTCAAAGACCATCTTGGAATAATGGGGTATCAGTGGAGGTGGATGGTGCCAACTGGGGTCATAGATCATGTCTCCTTGTGGGGCACAGCACACCCATGGCTTGACCTCTTGAGAAATGCTCCCTTGGATGTCGTCAGCATCTGTGGGCAGTTTTAAAAAACAGATTAGAGGAGGAAAGAAGGAAGGAAGGTAAAAACAACCAACAAAATAATTCTAGGGGACATTTGCACTTATTTTGTTTAAAAAGACACACGAATATGAGCATGCACACATGTACACACACAAACACACACAGTCCTCCTTTCCTGAAAAATTACAAACATGTTCTTTCTGAACAACCCACAGCTGCGCTTCTCAGACAAGCGTTCTTAGCAGTGGAAAGGAAGCAAACTGCTTAACAGCACTTCTATCTGCAGCTGCTCAATGCAAAGCAAAGATTTTTTTAAGAGAATAACATCATTTCAATGTTAAAGTGATACATTATAGAGTCAAATTCAAAATTTACATATACATTTTTTTCAATATAAAAGTGAAGCTGTCACAGAAATTTAGACCTGTAACAGATATCAGGTTAGACTCCTAGATGTGGACCCCCTTTTCCAAACTGTCTGCCTTCAGAGGTAGTCTGGGAAGAGGGTATGAGAAAGTCTGGCTTAAGGACCCCAGAAACTCCGCACCTACCATATGGATTCCCTTGATCTGCTTTCAACTCCAAGTCCCAGTCCTCATTAAAAAGATCACCAGTCTGCTCCTTGGGTGGACACTGTACCCCTTCTGACAGCTCCCAGGTATTCGGTTCCCCATCAGAACCCTCATCATCCACAGCAAAGCCTTCCTCTTCCGAATGGGTGCCCTCACCACGGGGAGGACTGTCATTAGGAAGGCTTTGTGCTCCGTTGGCTAAGAAATCAACAAAAGGAAGATGGTCGTAAAACAACAGACAAACCAGAGAGGGCCTGCTTGTGTGCTAGGAAAATTTTTGGCAAACTTACTAAGAGGGCAGTAAAGCAAATGTGCAGGGAGCTCTTTAGCCACCTGAACACTTTTTTAAAATGTTGTTCTGTTTATGTTTTTAGAAGAGGGATTGATCATTTCTTTTCAATAAGACCATTGTTGCCAGGTCCGGTAATTTACATAGAGAGCCAGGAACAGTTTACATTTTCAGGTGGTTTACATGTCACCAAGGTAAAGGGCCCCTGGCAAGTATGTTTTCACAATATAAGCTTGAATTCAATTTTTGCTCTTCTATCCCTCCCTTTAGCCTCAAAGAACATGTAAAAGGTGCACACAGGGCCAAGGAGGAGTGAGGGCAGGCAGAAGAGCAGAGCCCATCTATTCCCAACAGGCAGTCTCCATGTTCCTCCTCCAAACCTCAAGGGAAGCTGGAAGGTACATCTGCAAAAGGTCTCACAGTGATGGAAGAAAGTCTGGGAAGGATAATGGATCTGTAAGCACAGAGTGCTATGGTGGTACCAGGTCACAGGTAGGAGAGCAATCCGCCTAAAAACAGCCATGTTCTTAACACTGTATCAATAACAACAGCTGTAAGCAATAAGTCATAGTTCAAGGCATGAGGTCTGCAAGCCAGACTACCTGGGTTCAAATCCCAGTTCTGCCAATTAATAAATGTGTGACTGAACTGAAATTTACTCAACTACTTCCTCAATAACTTAAACATAGAATTACCATATTACCCAGCAATCCCACGCAAAAGAACTGAAAACAGATGTTCAAACAAAACAAAGGATGTTACAGCAGCACTACTCAATCACCAAAAGGTAGACACAACCCAAATGCCCATCGATGCATGAATGGATAAACAAAATGTAGCACTATCCATACGATGGAATCATTCAGCCACAAAGGGAATGAAGCACTGATATATGCTACAACGTGGATGAACCTTGAAAATACTACGTTAAGTGAAAGAAACCAGACACAAAAGACCACACGTTATATGATTCCATTTACAGGCAACTCATATTTGCCTATCCAGAACAGATAAATCTATAGAGACAGAAAGCAAATGAGTGGTTGCCAAGGGCTCAGGGAAGAAGGGAATGGAAAGTGTTTACTTAATGCGTACAGGATTTTCTTTTGGGGGTGATGAAAATGTTCTGGAACTAAATAATGGTGATGGTTAACACAATACTGTCATTGTGCTAAATGCCACTAAATTGTATGCATTAAAGTGGTAAAATGGGCCCTGTGCCATGGCTCACACCTATAATCCCAACAGTTTGGGAGGCCAAGGTGGGAGGATCACTTGAGGCCAGGAGTTCAAGACCAGCCTGGGCAACAAAGCAAGACCTTATCTCTAAAAAATAAAATAAAATAAAATGGTTAAATGGTAAATTTATATTATGTATCTTTTACCAAAATTAAAAAAATTTTTTACTTAACTATTCTGTGCCTCAGTTTCCTCATCTGGAAAATGGAGATATGGTTGTTGTGAGAGTTTATTTTAAAAAAAAATAAGGAAAAGGGAAAAAGAAACACTTAGAACTGCACCTGGCAAAAAGTGAGTCCTCACTAAGTGTTAGCTGCTGTGACTATACCTGTTATACACATGATCTAAACCAGCACTATCCAATAGAACTTTCTGCAGTAAGCAAAATAGTCTACAATCTGTGCTATCCAACAGGGCAGTGCTAGCCACATGTGGCTAGTGTAACTAAGGAACTAAATTTCTCATTTGATTTAATTATAATTAAATTTAAATGGCATCGGTGGCTAGTGGCTATTGGCAGTACCATTCTAGACCCTCTCATCCAAACCTGAAAACAACCCTATGAGGTAGGTATTAGCCACATTTTAAAGATGAAGAAAAGCTGGGTGACTTAGCTAAGGCCACAAAACTTGAGCCCAGGACTCTGACCCAGAGCTGAAACTGAAAAAACTTTTGCCTGGCTCCAAAGCCTATGCAGTGGTCCCCCTTATATGCAGTTTCACTTCTTGTGGTTTTCATTACTCGCGGTACAATACAATAAGATATTTTGACAGAGAGACCACATTCACATAACTTTTAGTACAGTATATTGTTATAATTGTTCTGTTATTAGTTATTATTAACCTCTTACTGTGCTTAACTTATAAATTAAACTTTAACATATGTATACACAGGAAAAACCAAAAGTATATAATGTAGATTTCAGTACTTCCCATGGTTACAGGCATCCAATGGGAGTCTTGGAACATATTCCCTGGGGATACAGGGAAACTACTGTACTCTTCTCACTGTTCCAAGCTGTCTCTCTCAGTGGAAGGGATGGGTTTAGATATAAAGAAAGTCCAGGACTTCCCTTAAGGAAGCCCCAGTAGGGCTTCCAAAGGAGGGCAGTGTGGAAACACTGGGCAGAGAAGGCAGCTAGCAGGAAAGAGGACTAGCTAGAAAGAGAAGATAAATGAGATGTAGGGCCTGTCCCTCATCACTTGCTCATCCTCTCCCAATATCCACCCCAGTCTCTGTCATCTACTTACCTAGTCTATCCGTGGCTTTCTCGGTCTCTCTCTCCTGACTGGAGTGGTCAGCTGTAGTAAAGCCAGCCTGCAGGAAGAAGCAGCAATTACCAGGGACTTGGGTATCTGGGGTATGCCCAGTATTAGGCTATTGCCCGTCAGCTCGATCTACCCCTCCATACCCACCTTGGGCTGAGACTCTGCAACCCACATTTCTGCTTTGTCCTGTTAGACTGCGCAAGGCTGGAGGGAGAAGAGTCCTGCTCTTCCTATTCCTATAGGCATCGTCCCAGTGACACTTCTTCCCCACTGGCAGCAGAAATGCCTTCCTATCGTAGCCACTGAATCCAGTTTACAGTTTTGCCAACACTTGCAGAGCCAGCCTCATCACTGGGCCCTCTCTTCAGAGGTCTGAGTCCCAGGAACTTTCCTCCAAGCTCAGCGACCTTTGCACCCCCTGTGAAGCTGTAGAGGCATCCCCTTCTCAAAGGCTGAAATTTCAGCTCACAAAGCTTCTCCTCTAAATTTATAAATTTTAATACCTTCAAATTCATCCCTTTGCTCCCTAAGCCATAGGGCTGGTAGCTGTTTCCTGCAGTTGCTTTTACCTTGTACACATCTTACCTTTTTTGGTTACTTAACAACTTTATATATTAACAACTCTTTCTATCAAATTCTGTCTCCTCAGTGATAAACGGGGGAACAGAACTTTGGGTCCTCTGAAATGCTGAGCATTGAAGGGAATACCTCTAATTTAACTGGAAATCTTCCCTCACAGCACACCAGATGCTTCTCTGCTCCATCACTTATAAATTCCTAAAACCCTGTCACCTCCAAGACCTCTTTCTAATGGAACACGAAATGTTCCCCGTCTGCATGAGACCTGATTTCAAGCCCAGCTCTGCCAATCATTCAGAATGTGACCCTGGACACATCACTTCAACCACTGTGCCTGGGCTTTTTCCCCTGGAAATTGGGGATGATTGTTCTGACCTTGTAGGAAACTTAAGATGAGGTAACATTTATGAAAACACCTAACGTATAGCAGGAATATAACATTTCTTGAATTTAAATCCATCTTCTCCTACATCTCAACTGCACTTGGCACCTGCCCCAATTAGCTAGCATTCATCATGTAGTCGTGTCTGCGTTTAGTGATTCAATTCCACCCACTGTGGTCAGTGAAAATCATTGGTCACTGCAAACTACAGAGGAGTCTGATCTCTCACCTAAACCAGTGCCATAGCCTCCCAACCACCTCCCCACCCATCTTGCTCAGCCTTACAGGGTTAATCACTACTGTGTTCAAAACCTTCAACAGCCCTCCTATTAGCCTTGGCATTCACCACTCACCTCCACACCCAACCTCCCGCCCCAATCAACCTGTTGAGCACAGTTCTCAAGCATGCTCTGAGACCCAACTCCAAGCCATTTGCCCTGCACTTTATCATTTCCACGTCTTTGCAGACACCAACACCCTCCCACCTTGGAGAGGACGTGCACATCCCTTCCTGCTGTGCCCTGACAAAATTAGTGCCATCCTATCCTGCCCTCCAAAGTAACTTCCTTTATACAGCTATCGCTACATTTTTCCTATCTTACTTTGGTTAAGTACCATCTTTGATGCTTAAATAAGCATTACATTCAGCTACCCAATTAACATGCCTATTTCTTGAGCCAGGCACTACACCAGGCGCTGGATAAACAGCCCTAAACAAAGGGTCCCTACCCTCAAGGAGCTCGTCGCCTACCAGGGATTTATTGTAAACAAGGCCAGGTAATAACGGTCTTGGAAAAACCAGGAGCTGTCTAGCGCGCACATGAAATACAAGTTTCTGGAAAACCTGCGTCAAACGGGGCCTTTGGATTTCAGTGAGTACAAAAGGAGAGCGCGCATGTGACATCATCTGGTGCTCAGGGTTAGCTGAGCATCCCCACCAATGGACAGAGGTCCTTGAGGTAAAGTTCCTCTCCTCGCCATCCTCACCTGGCCCTTGTCCAGGCCCCCAGCAGCGGGCCTCAGTTCTCGGTCATGTGCATCACCACCCATTTGCCAAATACGCAGAGACGCCCGCTGGGCCGACGGCCTTCCCTTCAGACTCGCTGAGCCCACCCACGCCCTCGGGGATCCTCGCCCCGCTGCCCGGCCGTTTCCAGCTCCAGCGCGTGCCCAAACGGCACTCCGCGTTCACCGGGCGGCCCGAGACCCGCCACGGGCGCTTCCCTGGCCCTGCAGCCCCCGCCCAGCCGGGCCCCGCGAGCCCCGCAACTTCCCGCCCCGGGCTGCAGGTGGTGGCTGTGCCGACGCCCCGCGCGGCGCTCACCTCCGGGCTGGGGGGCGTCTGTCGCGCGCTCTGCAGCGGCGGACCCCGAGGCGGCTCCGCGCCCCTCAGCGCCTGGGCCCCGGCGGCCTGAGGGTCCATGCCCAGCTGCCCACGGCTCGGCGCCCTGGACGCTGCTCGGCCACGTGACGCGCCGGCCTGGCTGCCAGCCCGAGGATACGCCGCAAAGGGCCCAATCAGCCGGGGGCTGCGAGCCGAGGGGGGCGGGACGTGAGGGGGGTCACAAGGCAGCCAGGGGCGGGGCGGTGCAGGGGGCGGGGCGCGCCGCCTCGCTGAAATCGCCCTACCTACCCCACGTCCCGGGAGAAATCTGAAACAATCTCGGGCAGTGACTTTGGCGGCTCCTACCGGTGCAGAGTCTAAGGCTGCACGACTAGCTGGGTCTGCAATGCCAAGTTATCCCTACTCAACCACAATGGGCGTGTTTCGGCTTCAAAACCTCGAATGACCCCAGTCTACCTGACAGTATACAAAGCCCAGCTGTCATAACTTTTTTTTTTTTTTCCTTGAGACAGAGTCCCATTCTCTTGCCTGGGCTAGAGTGCCCTGGCGTCAGCCTAGCTCACAGCAACTTCAAACTCCCGGGTTCAAGCGATCCTCCTGCCTCAGCCTCCTGGATAGCTGGGACTACAGGCAGGCGCCACCATGCCCGGCTAAATTTTTCTATTTTTTTTAGTTGTTTGGCCAATTTCTTTCTATTTTTAGTAGAGACGGGGTCTCGCTCTTGCTCAGGCTGGTCTCTAACTCCTAAGCTTAAGCAGTCCTCCCGCCTCGGCCTCCCAGAGTGTTAGGATTACAGTCGCGAGCCACCGCGCCCGGCCTGTCAAAACTTCTAAAGCAGAAGCCCAGCGAGGTGGCTCACAGCTGTAATCCTAGCACTCTGGGAGGCCGAGGCGGGGCGGATCGTTTGAGCTCAGGAGTTCGAGACAAGCCTGACCAAGGGCGAGACCCCGTCTCTACTAAAAAAAAATGGAGAGAAATTAGCTGGACAACTAAAAATATGTATAGAAAAAATTAGCTGGGCATGGTGACACATGCCTGTAATCCCAGCTACTGGGAGGCTGAGGCAGTAAGATCACTTGAGCCCAGGAGTTTGAGGTTGCTGTGAGCTAGGCTGACACCAAGGCACTCTAGCCAGGGCAACAAACAGAGTGAGACTCTGTCTCAAAAAAAAAAAAAAAAAAAAAAAAAACTTCTAATGCAATTCAGGCTCCAACCAGATTTCTCTTTACATCTTCACAGGTTTCGCTATATAACTAATCCACAAATGGACAACTCAGGAGCCCAATGACTCTCCACCTTCAGTTAATGTTTGTTTAAAGTTAATCCATTAGAAACCAGGATAGACGATTAAAACACAAACTCCTACAATGTGTGGTGGACACAGTATAGGGTATGACACTTAGTCACGGTAACCTTAAACATTCTGCGCTGTGACAGAATCTGACCCGGGCTCCTATCTTTCAATACTCAAAGTCTGGTGCTCTACAACCTAGTTATTCCTTTTTGCCTCTGAAGTGGCACCTGGTGATAGGAAGGGCCTGAGTTCAGAATAACCTTTCCCTGCACTGCCTAAACTCTAACAACCTGCTCAAGGTGTAATAATCATATGTTAAGTGTTGGAAAAGCTGGAATTCACCAGGTGACCTCATTACAATCCTTCAGGACATCAGAGAACCTCTTCCTTCAATCCCTCAAAGACTGTGTTGTTTGTAAACTACATAAGGCATTTAAAAATTTTTTTACATAAAGTTTGACGAAATAATCAATTTTATGTTTTTTTTCCCTATGTAGACTCTCCTACAGAGAAGTAAATGAGACCAATTAACATGTGCTCTGTTCTGCCCACCTGAGTCAGTTTATCCAAATCTGACTGGCTGTAGGTCAGCACTGCAGAATAGAACCTTCTGCAATGGTGGAAATAAAAGTTTTATCTGTGCTGTCAATATGACAACCATGTGGCTACAGAGCACTTGAAATGCAGCCAGTGTGAATGATGAGAAATTGAATTATTTAATTTTCATAAATTTAAATTGCTACAGGTGGTTAGGAGCTATTTCTAACAGTGCAACTCTAGGTGAACTAGCTGAGAGGCATTTTCATACCTGCAAGGTTAAGAACCGCATACGAGAATGTGATGACCCCAGAGCAACCCACCTTCACAGCTTTAAGTAGCCCACCACTATCCTCTTTGCTCCCCACCCTATGTGCAACATGTATCTCTTTTGTAAAATAAAAAAGCCACATAAGATTTAGAAACTTAAACTTCCCAGGACTTAAGGGAAAGGGAAAAAAGTAATTTTTTTTCTTATCTTAAATGAGAAGCAGAGTACAAAGCTCAAAATAAAAATGTCCTAAAGCAGACTCTAATATTCATAGGAACGTAATAAATATATAATAAAGGTAGCATCAAAAATCAGCAGGGAGAAAAATGATTGGCCAAATATTGTTGGAAAAATTCATTAACTGCTTGGGGGAAAAAAACTGAGTTGTACTTAGCAAGAGGAAGGGGCTTTCAAAGCATTTTAAAAACAACAGACATCACACACACAAAAAATACCTCTGGGTGTCAAAAACTGCCACAAAAAATCCAGGGCCAAACAAAATATTCTTAATATATAAAAAATCTTATAAATTAGTAAGGGAAAAGTTTTTAAAATAGTCTAAGAATGTGAAAAGAGAAACACAAAAAACACATTAACTTTACTAACATCAGAGACATGCATGTTAAAACAAAGGTAACAGTACTTTTTGCCTATTAAAATGGTAAAAATAAAAAATACAATACCCAATGCAGGCAAGGGTTGACACTTACATAAATCACTTGAAAGAAGGTACAAATTAGAGAAAAAATTAAAGAAGGAATAGATATCAATATTATCTAAAAGTTATATCCTTTGGTCCAGTAATTCCACTGTCAGATGTCAATGCTAACACTTCTCTGCTCATCAGTCCCAGAGACAGAAGACACTTTTAAATGGTCTTAACCTTCTTAAAGGCCAACTTTACCCCCAATACCCAGAAACTCCTTTTCTGCTGCTCCAACCAGCTCTCTCTCAAGAGCATCCAGTTCTGTTTTTTTAACTCCTCCCTCCCTCCCCAAAGGTCTCCCTTCTTTCTTGCACATAATGGACAAATATTTCTTGAATAAATGAATTAGTAAATAATAATAGTATAAATCCAATTCTGATAAAGGAAATCAAATTACTGAGTTTAATTCTAGATGGATTATTTTCCTCTCTACACTATTCTATTTCCTCTATATTTTCTAGAATAATTGCATACCATGTATACTTCTATAATATGGAGAGAATAAACACACAAAACTGTACTTTGTCCTCCATTTGAACTGGCTCTTAGGTCTAGATTAGAGATACTCATGCTTGACCTGGGATAATAAATGAAGCTCAGCTCTATGATTTCCATATATTCTAGAAAACATTTAGGACCTATGGTACGTCTGGCATCAACACGCAGCCATTAAATCAGTTCTCTTTTCTGGAATTAAAGATTAACATGTTAACAAAATCACTGCACATCTCAAAATCAAACAGCCATCTTATCTGCCATCTCTGAGCAAATTACAGATTTGATTCATAATACAAATCTGGGCTGGGCACAGTGGCTCACGCCTGTAATCCCAGCACTTTGGGAGGCTGGGGCGGGAGGATCACTTGAGCCCAAGATTTCGAGGTTGCGGTGACCTATGATCATGCCACTGCCCTCTACCCTGGGCAACAGAGCAAGACCCTGTCACAAAAAAAAAACAAAAAAAAAAAACACAAATCTGCCTAGAGGGCTTGCAACACTATTTCACAAAGTTGGTTGTATTCTTCCTCTTCACAAATGGCCAGTTTGATGCATAGCATGTTTAGCTACAAACACCTCTGCTGACTCTCCCTGCAACATTCTCATGGCTCGCCAATAGATCTGTCCGCAGTTCTCAGGTCTACCAAGGATGTGGTTCACTTCTTCTCTGATGTAATCCAACCAAAGATCTTTAAAAAGAACCAAAAAAATTACTGTCAACGTACAATTAGACAAGTGACAAGGCTTTATTAGGCAAACTTATTTAATACCAATTTAACTTAAATTCTAAGAAACTTAACTTACTGGTATTTCCCTAAGCACGGACAGTCTCTGTTATTTAATGAACTCAAATACTAAACTTTTTAAAGAGGAAAGATTTTTTTTTTTTAATAAAAGATTTACCATTACCATGCACATGGGGAGAATCACATAGCGATTACCCCAAGAGGGAAGATTCTGATGAGTTTCTTTCAAGGCAAAATTGACTTCAACGAGTTCATCGTATACTGTTACCATGCTTCATAAAATTTGCTTGGGTTAGCAAGAATGACACATTCATTCACTTCACCAGGAAAAGTTGTCTGCTGAAAACCAGTAGGAGCTAGTGTATTTTTAAATGTGACTTTATTAACTATAAATATCAGCTTAACATATGAGTTCATAAATAAAGCCCCAGACTTCACATGACATACCCACAAGTATGTTGTACAAGTCCTACAAACGAGAGTAATGCAGTGATAGCCAATGATGACGAATGCCAATTAGCACCCCACCTTCACCCCATTGTTATAGCTCCCATTCCTTTTTGTTATGACCTACATTATTAACTTTTTCCTTACAAATACATTTTTTTTTCAGAGAACCAAGCCAAGCAAATCTTTCTCTAATCCAGAGTTCTTAATAAGACAACCTATAGACTCTTGGGCTTATGAACTTGAAATTATGGCAAAATTGTGTGTTCAAGTATTTATGCACAACACAAAGGAGGCGGCAAAGTCAGGATTCAAATTTTATTCTAAAAAAGGTCCATGAGGCAAAAAAAAAAAAAAAAAAAGCTAAGAAACACCGTTTGAACTATAGTAATTGGTCACTGCACATGCAAACACTCATGTGTCTATAAGCGAAGTCTACTTACCAGAATCTACAGATCCAAACTCTCTCAAAGCCCTCTCATAATATTCTCTTATATTCGCCATCTTGCAGGATTCCTAACGAAAAATAATCAAACAATCTTCCCTCAAAAGCCTATTTTATAATGTCACAAACTCATTTCAACCATATTGTTAAGCAGCTACAACCTGTTAGGTATTTGAAGGGGAAGGTGGGTTAGGGTTTAAGATGACTACAGCCTGGCTCTCAACCTGTCCAGAAAAAGGTCAAATGCACTATTTACCAAAGTGAAGTAAAAAACACAAAAACACTTTGCTCTGGTAGGATGGAGAAAAGCCTAATTAGAAACAGTAGGGGAACACGGGCAGTTTCACAGAAAACATAATATTTGATAGCCTTGAGGGATGAGTAGGATTTACATTTTTTTTTGAATGGAGAAGGTTATGCTCTCGTGGCTAAGGATTTCTACCTTCTCAGTATCTGTACTCTGGCACATACTAGTTATATCCACCTTAAAACTTCTTTTATCAAGGCAAAGTCTAAATAAATACTAGTTATACAACCTTCAGCAAGTTTTTTAAACTCTCTGACCTTAAAGATTTCCTCACCTGTAAAACAAGGGTAATAATTAGCACAACTACAAGTATTAAACTAAAATGTTAATTATGCACCTACAGAATATCTGTAACTAACTCTACAATCAATAACGGCTAATTCTTTTTCTTTTTTTTGAGACAAAGTCTGGCTCTGTTGCCCAGGCTAGAGTGCTGTGGCATCAGTCTAGCTCACAACAACCTCAAACTCCTGGGCTCAAGCAGTCCTCCTGCCTCAGCCTCCTGAGTATCTGAGACTATAGGCATATGCCACAACACCTGGCTAATTTTTCTATTTTTAGTAGAGACATGATCTCACTCTTGCTCAGGCTGGTCTCAAACTCCTGACCTCGGCCGAGCGCGGTGGCTCACACCTGTAATCCTAGCACTCTGGGAGGCCGAGGCGGGCGGATTGTTTGAGCTCAGGAGTTCGAAACCAGCCTGAGCAAGAGCGAGACCCCATCTCTACTAAAAATAGAAAGAAATTAATCGGACAACTAAAAACGTATAGAAAAAATTAGCCAGGCATGGTGGCGCATGCCTGTATACCCAGCTACTCAGGAGGCGGAGGCAGAAGGATCGCCTGAACCCAGGAGTTTGAGGTTGCTGTGAGCTAGGACGACGCCACAGCACTCTAGCCCGGGCAACACAGTGAGACTCTGTCTCAAAAAAAAAACAAAACAAAACAAAACAAAAAAAAAACTCCTGACCTCAAGTGATCCTCCTGCCTCGACCTCCCAGACTGACAGCCAGGATTACAGGTGTGAGCCACCACACCTGGCCTAATTCTTTACCTCTATTTTTTTTAATGTATTCTTTGTTTCATTTTCAAAGTAGATTAACATATTCAGTTTAAAAATCCTTTTGTATAGTAAAATGACTATTTTCTCATTCATATTTACCTTCACTGAGATTGTATATTACAGAAAGTCAATTTAACCTCATTTTTACACATGCATGAAAAACATAATCATATTTTGTTAAGGGCTCATAGTGTTCATGGCACTATGCAAAGTCCTTTCTATCCAGTATCCCATTTTGCCTTACAACTCTCACACTCTACAACAGTATAATGACCTCCTTTATAGATGAGGCTGCAAGGCTTAGAAGTGACTTGCCCTAGGCACGCAACTATCATGTTACTAATCCAAAACCTGGCTATCAAACGTTATGCTATACTATTTCCTTACTGTAAGACTACAACAGATGCTTGACTCACACCATGACTGAAACCATGAAAAACAGTTCAACCTCACTAGGAATTTTTAAAAATTCAAATAAAAATAATAAACAACAATCAGAATGTCAAAATAAAAGAGAAAAAGCAAAACTGAATACTTGGAGAATCAATGAGGAAATAGATATACTGGTATATCTGATTGACCCCTTTGCTATAATTTCCATTCCTTTTTATTATGACCTACTATTATTAACTTTTTCCTAACAAATAAGTATAATTCTTTTGGCAGACTATCTGGCAATACATAAAGAACCATAAAAAATAAATTAGCACTCCCAGTCCTTGAAATGTATCTCAAAAAAAATCCCTCCCCCAAAAAAAGCTACATTAACAAAATGTCTGTAGCTCTGTTCTCAGTATCCAAAACTGGAAACAACCTATGTATAATCAAACAGTTACAAAAACTACAGGTTTAGGAATAATAATACAACCATTAAAAATATTATTTACATATCACACTGAATTATTAATCTTTTCCCCCATAATGCATGTGTATAAATTATGTAAAAATATAGCAACGTGTTTACAAAATGTTAAAAAAAAAAAAAGAGCCAACCGCCCCCCCCCCCCAACACACACACACAATATGGCACATAAGTCAGAAATCAGTACAAAACAGGGTGCCAGGTCAGGTGTGGTGGCTTACGCCTGTAATCCTAGCACTTTGGGAGGCCAAGGCAGGAGACCGCTTGAGTGCTTGAAATCAGGAGCTTACAAAAACATTGCCATAAATTAGCAACCACTAACCCATTTTCCCAGACAAGAAATGCTTAAACAGAACACTTACTTGTTCCTTTTCAATCTGAATCATTTTCCTGAAAAAATCGACAGAAAATGGACGGCTTTCCTGTAAACTAAAAAGGAGTGGGGAGATGTCATCTTCCACAATGACAGAAAGCCTCTTATATCTCATAAATACAAATACCCAGGCCAGTGCCTCCATGACATGTTTAATGAAGACTTATCTGCAACTCAGTGGAAGGACCTGACCTCACAGCCACTCGGATAACTCAATGAACACTTTCAACCGGTAATGACTTACTGTTTACCATCAATAAACTCTTCCCTACCCAGTTTTCTTACTGCACTCTTCTTTCTCACTTCTAGAGTCTTAAGTTCTCTTGACTGCATCTCAAAGTCTTTTTGGCGACCAAGAATTCCATTTCTAAGAATATATTATAAAGAAATAATTTCCAATAATGGATAAAAAATATTTGTGCAGAAATTTTCATCAAAGCAGCATTACTGTGGCCAAATAAAATATGGCACATCCACAGGGTGGTGTATCATTCAGCCATTTTTAATAAATGATGTTTATGAAGAATTTTTACTGAAGGGAAAAGAGGCCAGTCTAATATTTATCAATAAAAGTGGTCTACAAAATTGAGATTACAGTATAATCTCAACTACACAAATTTTAAAATGACATATTAACTGGTTTTTCTCTTAAGGATGGGATTACAACGAAATATTTAGTTATCTTTCCCCTCACCCCAATAAGTATGAACTGTTTTTATTGTTCAAAAAAAGAAACAGGAAAAAGATTACCTTTAAAAAAATAAATAAATAAAGACAGGGTTTCACTATGTTGCCCAGGCTAGACATGAACTCCTAGGCTCAAGCAATCCTCCCACCTCAGTCTCTCCAATAGCTGGGATTACAGGTGCCGGACTTTGAAAAATTACTTCTTAAAAAAAGTCTCTTTCCAGCCTGGGCAATATAGTGAGACCTTTCTCTACAAAAAATTTCAAAAAATTAGGCAGACACGGTGGCATGCACCTGTTGTTCCAGCTACTCAGCAGACTGAGGCAGGAAGATCACCTGAGCCCAGGAGTTCAAGGTTACAGTGAGGTATGATCACAACACTGCACCCAAGCCTAAGCAACAGAGCAAGACCCTGCCTTAAAAAAAAAAAAAAGAGAAAGCCTCTTGGATTACTTCATCAGACAGAAAAACCTGGGTATGAGGGAGTGAGTATGGGGTGGAGAGATCAGCAACAACTATGAACATTTGTGAGTACCTTTTAAATACAGCTCTGGCCTTTTTGTAGCCACCACTTCGATAAGCCCAATCCAGGTACCTATCCTTCAGGGTTACTGAGTCAGCACCTGTGACAGCTAAGATAGCTTTCTACAATTTAAAAGAAAAAAGAAACAAGCAATGTGAAGAAATTTATAGATACCAAAACAAATATTCCTAGAACCACCGAGGCCACTCAACAGTGCTTCAGGAGCACTGCTGATAAAACAACCCTAGAGACAGCCAACCACTCGACCCACCTGCCCACTGCCCACACAACACCTGCAACAGGGAGCCTATACCTTAAAGACCGCCTCAGTGTCTTCCTGGCTTTCTGTACCCTCACTCCACTCCACCCAAGAAATCCACAAGGGCAGACAAACCTGCTTATAATAAAAAAAAAAAAAGTTAGAAAACAGCATATAATAAAATATCACGAGTACCTCATAAAGTTGTAAAATACTACACATTAATAAAACAATTGTTAGAAAATGACAGCTTAGTGCTATATTCTGAAAACTGATCACTATAAAGGCACGTTTCTCCTAAAATAATCCGGACGTAAACTATGGATTCATTCCTACTCTGTCCTCATCGGGACAGAATTCTCACTGCCCAGCAGGAATGACATATCAAAACACAGACAGCCTCCTGACCGAGTCGCCCAGAGCCAACATTCTCCTGTGAAT
Source organism: Indri indri (assembly GCA_004363605.1). Lineage (NCBI taxonomy): Eukaryota > Metazoa > Chordata > Mammalia > Primates > Indriidae > Indri > Indri indri. The sequence continues at coordinate 173,499 of RJWJ010000010.1, read as the reverse complement.
TTTAGTTCGCTTCTGTTGGGAAATACTGCCTATACTTATAACATTATCAATCATCTTTTAGTTAATTAAGCAATTAACAGCCCATAGCTAGTCAGACCCACAGCTACCCAGGTCATGTCTCTGCTGTCTAGGACCTGTAACACAAGCACTAACTAACCTAGGCTGAACTATCTGATCTTCACTCATGTCCCAGAGGCATACACAAATAAGAAGCAAAATCGGTTTTTTTCCCCACTTTATCTTCTACATTTTTCCTATAAAATAAAGATCCACAGTAAAGCTTTACAATTTAGACCTTTAAACTCTACGGTTTACAAACGTATTTAGTTTAAAAGTTGTGCTAGGCCGGGCGCGGTGGCTCACGCCTGTAATCCTAGCACTCTGGGAGGCCGAGGCAGGCGGATAGTTCTGAGCTCAGGAGTTCGAGACCAGCCTGAGCAAGAGCGAGACCCCATCTCTACCAAAAATAGAAAGAAATTAATTGGACAGCTAAAAATATATATAGAAAAAATTAGCCAGGCATGGTGGCGCATGCCTGTAGTCCCAGCTACTCGGGAGGCTGAGACAGTAGGATCGCTTGAGCCCAGGAGTTTGAGGTTGCTGTGAGCTAGGCTGATGCCATGGCACTCGCCCCAGGCAAGAGAGTGAGACTCTGTCTCAAAAAAAAAAAAAAAAAAAAGTTGTGCTAGGCCAGGCGCGGTGGCTCACGCCTGTAATCCTAGCAATCTGGGAGGCCGAGGCGGGTGGATCGCTCAAGGTCAGGAGTTCGAGACCAGCCTGAACAAGAGCGAGACCCTGTCTCTACTAATAACAGAAAGAAATGATCTGGACAACTAAAAACAACATATACAGAAAAAATTAGCCGGGCATGGTGGTGCATGCCTGCAGTCCCAACTACTCGGGAGGCTGAGGCAGGAGGATCGCTTGAGCCCAGGAGTTGGAAGTTGCTGTGAGCTAGGCTGACGCCACAGCACTCTAGCCCGGGCAACAGAGCCAGACTCTGTCTCAAAAGAAAAAAAAAAAAAAAAAGTTGTGCTTATGTTCACTTCTGGATGCAAGTGAAAATAACACTCTGTTAGTATTTCTCACTTGTAAAATAGCTAAACAGAATAGGAAATTTTATATAATTCAGTCAATTTTCAAATAAAGGGTTAAAAATTAGCTTTTAAATGGCATGCTACACATTCTAAGAGGTGTAAAAAAATAAGTAATTGTTTTTAATTTAAATTCTACTCTTGACCCTTGAACCATCACCATTTAATAACAAATGCCACTCTAGGGTTGGCTTTCATCCGACAAGGATATTCCAAATGAGCTTTGGCTGAAGTCTTAGAAGATTTCCCCAAAAGAAGGAAATACAAAAGACCCAATTCACAGACCTGGGGCTTCAGGTGCTCAAAGGCTTCTTCAAAATGCATGGCCATGTCAGGGCTTTCTGAGTTAATTAGCACCTGCAGCTTCTTCTGCCACATTGTTGCAGAGTCTCTAAACAATTCAGTCCCAGCTACTGCCACCTCCAGAGCATCCCTGAAGTAGTTATAGTGCGACAACAACTCAATCTAGATAAGACAAAGGATCATTGGAAAATTAATTACTAAAACCTAAATTATCTATGTAAATGGTAATTAGACCACATTTGAGACAATGATTTCAACACAGCCTTTCCACTAAAGCTTTTACCATGGCTACTAAACAGGCACAAAGTGAACAATTTGAAATTCCTCCTCCCTTCTGTGCTCCTATCCACAAGGGCTATTTAAAAACAGGGAAGACAAGAGGCTGAGGCAGGAGGATCACTTGAGGACAGGATTTCAAGGCCACAATGCACTATGATTATGCCTGTGAAAAAACCACTGCACTCAGTCTGGACAACATAGTGAGATCCCAATTCCAAAAAAATTTTTTTAAATTTGAATCTTTCTTACATGCTAAGGAAGTCTTAAGCTAAGACTTAAGGAGGAAAAGGCATTAATTAGTCAGGTAAAAGTGAAGTCCCCAGGAAAAGAGAAGGCTCTCCCAACCAGCATGTGCAAGAGGCTAAGGGTGACAGACAGGTTGGATATGAAAGGAAATCCAAGTTCAGAATGGCTGGAGGGTAGGATGCAAACTGAAGAATTGGAAGATGAAGCTGGAAATACAGTTAAGGAGTTTGAGCAGCTTTATCCCAAGGACAATGGAAAGCCACAGAACAATCTGAAAATTTTAAAAGATCATTCTGTGGAGAATAATCTGGAGATGGATATAGAATCAGCTAAGTATTTAAGTTAGTGCAGTTAGTGGCAATAGGCTGATAGACTCTCATTAAAGGCAAGGTCACCAAATGAGTAAAGAGGTGGTATGCTTATTAGGAAAGGCAACATCAGAGATTTGAGGAGTACAGGGTATCTGACATAGCCAGAGTGGTGAACATGCAAAAGAAAGATAATACTGGAAAGAGAGAAAGATGGCCAAGGCAATACTCAAGGCCCATAATGAATTTACAGGGTGTGACTGACTGGCCAGCATTCAATAACTCAAAAGCAAGGGCAGCTGAAATCATCCAAGCCTGGGGTTTTCCCAGACAGATGCCATAACGGGAGAAGGGAATCTCAGCCTTGGTGTAATAATACAGCAGGCTACCATAGAGCAAGTGCATTATGTAAATATATGTAAAGAGTATGGAGAAAATGTTAATGTAAAAACAGGAGAATACAAAATAACAAGACATTAATTGCAATTACATAAAAATGATATGGACCAAAAGAGGCAAGAGTTACACAAATAAAAAGTACTCAACAAAGATTTTTGTTCTTTTTTCCCCAATAAAGGTATTTAAATGCATTAACACATACACTATCTCACATAATGCTCTCAACAACTTTACAAGTTGATTAAAAAAAAAAAAAAGTCACTATTTTAAAATCGAGTAAACAAAGTCAGAAAAAAGTTCATCAGTTTGTCCAAGTCACCTAGACCTTAAGTGGCAAAACCTGGTCTAGAACTGTGTATTCCCACAGCACATTATTCTGGTCTCTGTAACAATCTTTACCACGGAGTACAGATGGTTCAATATGCCTCTTACTACAATGTCAGCTTCTGAAACACAGAAACATATCTAATTTGTCTTTAATGTATCAATGGTTAATCTGGGCTAGGCATATGTTCAGGAAAGGGATGTTCGGTAAAAGAGGAATGAGTGGACAAACAAACCCAAATTGTGAATCTTTGTTCCAAGTGTTTTTCACTAGTGCTCCCCTTTATTAGCATGGATTTCATGTTTAGCACACACCAAATACTGGCAGCCAAAAGTAAACGCTCTCTACATATCAAACTTCCAAATGGCCTTAGTCATAAAACTATTAATATATGTATCTAAAATACATGACTCTGGCACAAAACAAGTGGAATAAAGTATATATAACTGGCAGGGAATGTATTCCCTACATCCTTACCCATTGCTTATATTGCAATTCTGGCAGAAACTTGAGTTCATGTGCCCTCCTGAATACACTCATGGTTCTTTGCAGCCTCTGAAAACAGAAAAATCCCTCAGTTCATTACAAAGATCCCAGCAGGGTCCTTTGGCCTCCACATGAACAAAAGTAGTTTTGCATTTTCAGAGAATTTAGAGAAGGGACTGAGTTGCCCCTGCATGGTGTTTCAGTTATGAATAGATGCACTGGGCAGCTGCACCAAACAGAGCCCAGAAAGCAGACAGTTCCTCCTAACCTGGTAACCAGTAACCTGGTGGCAAACCAGTCTCAAACCTTCAGAAAGACAGGTCGCCCAGAAGGAAAGAGAGAGTGGTTAAGCATTAAGTGCTTAGAAGTTGTCTCAGACCCCAAAAGAGCTGTAATTCTTTTCTTCTTTCAGAAGAAAGTTACCTTCTAGTCAGCCATTGTGACCGTGTAACCTAAGTGTTTACCTTCCCTCTGAGGAACCCATTACTTGTCTTCTTAGCAAATCTTTCCAAGCAAAAGTTCATGTAACACTTCCACATGGCCCCTAGAAAAGTCAGAAAGATTATGTTGACCAGATCACCAATTCTCTTAGTTCAACAATCATCATGTAACTTTTCTTCAAAGGCAAAACTCCTCTGAAGAGGAGTATAAATTAGCCTGATGAAAAGAAGTGTTATTCTGATTATAGCCAAACACCTCAAATACTGGGGAAAAACAAAGGAGTAATGGTGTAAATATAAAAATCCAGGTTATATATCCCCTCAGCCTTTATTTTCTAATATTACAAAATAAAAATTCAATTTCTACCAAAAGGTAATTAAGGAGTAATAGTTTTAAAATCTTCTGAATTATTTCGTAAGTATCATTTCCCCCAAAAAATGACTATAAATACGACTATTGGGGAAGGTCACAGAAGCTCCACCTTTCACAATCAGAGAAAGAACAAGTGGGAAAGCCAGGTACATTGTAAACTGTACTCCAAAGAGGTCCCTGATATTGATTTTGATAACCGGAACAGGAACTTCATTTTCACACTCATGGATACTATTACTTCTATATCACACCACGATTTGGTGAAGTTCACCTGTTGGCAGAGTCTCCACTGCCTCTTCATACACGGCATAGCATCTCTCCTCCCTCCGGCCCAACTCCACTGATTTGGCTCGCTTGGTCATAGGCGGCTCTTCTCCTGGCTGTGACTCTATCTCTAATTCTCGCCTTGCCACACAATCCCAAGTGAGAGGATCATCTGTGTGTAGAGCCTGAAGGCTGAAAAATACAGGTTACTGGTATCTACACTACAAAAAGAAACTAACTGACAATATCAAACAGATCCTCGTATAAGTGGTGAGTAAAAAAAGAAAAAAAGAAAGACTATTGGACAGAAAGTTCTCTATGCTCTAAAAATGTACACAGGACATCCCTTTAACAACTGTGTACCAGAAGAGCCATTTCCCAACAGGCTCTCCAGAATATCTTCACTCGCTGTATAAACTGTCTCAATGCATCAGAGCTGTCACACAATTATTGAGTTTGAGAATGTTTCAAACATCATTCACAAACTTGAACTTTTCAGTTACCTCTCAAAGTCAAATCAGCAGTTACCTGTGATGACACAAGCCTCCATGAGTCCTAGAGAACCTTATATCTGGGCTCTTGATTTTCTATAATAGAGGCAGAGAAAAAGCACACCTACTCCTCTACTGAAACCCTGCAGATATCCAAAGAATAAATTGATCCATGTTCTATCAAAGTAAGGGGTGTTACCCAAGAATGGAAATACAAACAAGGTAGGCTACAAATAATTCTTAAACCATAGAATCAGACATTACAGAATAAAATTACCTGCAGCACTCAACTATAAATATCTATGAGTAAAACTCTCATTTTATGAACAGAAGGAAGGTCAGGCAAGATTTAGATTTTTATATAAGCCTTAGATATATTTGTCAATGAATAAAGATAAACTATTTCCCAAAGGAAGCAAATAAGTGTACCAAAAATCTTCTTCAGAGACACACTTTTTTAATTTAGTATGATACAATGGTCTTAAAACTTAGCTTTTCCTTCAGGAATTTAGTGTGGTATCTTCTTTCCCCCTACTAAACATCCAACCTCAAACCCTTACTACAAGATCAGAAATAGATATATTCACCTTTCTACTATTTTACTTACTCATCATAAATTTCTTTTTGCAGATCTTTGGCAAACTCAAATAGCCGTGCAATTGAAAGCAGTGACAGGTGAAATTCCGCACCTAAATTTAAAAAGCAGGGGAGGAGAGGTTCATTCTCAATAAGACTTTTAAGAACCACTTTCCTCTTAAAGTACTATTTTCTTAGTACTGTACTTAATTTTTTTTTTTTTCAATTGAGAAACAGGGGCCAGGCACGGTGGCTCACGCCTGTAATCCTAGCACTCTGGGAGGCCAAGGTGGGAGGATCACTCGAGGTCAGGAGTTCGAGATCAGCTTGAACAAGAGCGAGACCTCGCCTCTACAAAAAATAGAAAAACTAGCCAGGCCTGTGGTGGCACATGCCTGTCATCCCAGCTACTCAGAAGGCTAGAGCAGGAGGATCACTTGAGCTCAGGAGCTCGAGACCAGCCTGAACAAGAGCAAGACCCTATCTCTACTAAAAATAGAAAAAATAAGCCGGGCATGGTGGCGCATGCCTGTAGTCCCAGCTACTCGGGAGGCTGAGGCAGTAGGATTGCTTGCGCCCAGGAGTTTGAGGTTGCCGTGAGCTAGGCTAACGCCACAGCACTCTCCTCAGGGCAACAGAGTAAGAGTCTGCCTCAAAAAAAAAAAAAAAAAAAAAAAAAAAAAAAAAAAAAAAAAAAAAAAAAAAAAAAAAAAAAAAAAAAAAAAAAAAAAAGAAATGGGACAAAATAGAAAAAAACAAAGTCATCCCACAGTCCCCCTATACAAGCAAAGCCATTATTAATATTCTGGAGTATTCATAAGGTAACAGACTAAATCATGTATTTCATGTATTTCTTTCAATTCCCCATGAGTTAAGTACTCAATAAGAACTTACTGAAATGTTCAATTATAGCTGAGGAGAAATAAGCCTTTTCTGAAAGAAAGAGGACACTATTCCTATAGAATTTTATATACATTCTAATGGAAAATTTCAAAATAAGCTAAAGGTAGTCCTCATTATGAAAAGAATGTTTCACTTCCCTACCAAAAATAAATGTTCATACTCGAAGAACACTGAAAATTAAACAAAAATAAATAAATGTTCAAAAGATACCTACCTTTAATTACGCTTACAGAATTTTTGTAGACAATCCGTGCCAACTCGCCCTGAAGGATTTCTTCAGAATAATCAAGATTTTCCTAGCGTGTCATATTAAACATAATTCAACAGTAGTGTCAGTAAGTATAAAGAGCACCAGGATGAAAAGTAACAGTCCTAGACTACCTATGCCACATGACCTCTGGCAAATCACCTCTCTCTCTGGGCCAGCTCCCTCACATGTAAGATGTGCAGGTTGAACAAGATCACTGATCTTCCACCTGTGTTCTCTCAGGCTGTTGGAGTAGCGGCAAGACCACATGGCTTAAGGCCTCACTCTCCATTTAGACCACAAGACGTCAGGTTTTACATACCTTGTTTGCCCTTCTGTATATTTTCTTTGAATAAGAAGAGTTCTGAGACGGAAACCACAATAACAGACGACAGTAAAGTTCCTTTTTTAGCACTAATATTCTAAATCTTCCTTTAAAATTGTCACATTAAAAATCATATAAAAGGGGAAAGGAGGCTAGGAACCACACATTTCACAACTTTTCTCAAGTTCCTTCAACCCATTAATAAATCACTGAGACCATACAGTGTTAAAGAATAGCACTTGGCCATTCTATCAGTAGTAATTTTGAAGATCACTTCGATTAGTCCAAATATCTGTTTTTAAAGCACAAAATTTCATTTCTATTACTAAGCTTATTTATTTAATTAAATCAACACTAGACCCATCTTAAAGCTGCAAGATGTGACAACATTAAATTGAAAAGGAAAATCTATTTCAAAGATTTTCTCTTCCTCCTAAGCAGGCTCAAAACACCATATATTAATAAGTTACAATATAATCAATACTTAGGACCTTACCACGTCCATGTTGGCTTTTTCGAATTCTTGCTTTTCCTTCCTCAGTTTTTCAACGTGCATCAGCTCCATCCTAAAGTACTACAGAAAGGAAATAATAATCTTTAGAGATGCTTTTTTTAAAAATTAGAAATATGGAAGATGCCTTTTTTTTTTTTAACCCATAAATATGGTATCTGGAAGAGATACCATATCTCTTCCAGGGGGTGTTATATTTTATTTTGCTATGAAACCAGCTGACACTAACAAGGTATGATAAAAATGGTATTATTTTATGCTCTTTTGACAAGCAATTTGGATATATGAATCAAAAACTTTGAAAAGTGTTTGTGCCCTCAGTCATCACTTCACTAAACTGTAAACTCGAGTCCTAAGTTGGTGAAGAGAAGCAACAAACATGCTATGATGTACTTAACACAGCTAATAAGTATATAAGCTTGTCGTTTAACAGTGAAGGTTATTGCAAGGGATTTTATTTATGACCTTATCCACATATCTCAGAAGTGTCAACAAAGGCCAAATGGGAAATTTGGACTTCTAACCCCATCTAGCAGCAAAGAGGCAAAGCAGAATCCAATGAGGTATACTAAACAGAACAATCTCCAAAATCTCATAAAATAATGCCAAAATGTCTAAGACTCAACAGAAAATCACTTACCATACCAAGAACCAAGAAAATCTCAACTTGACTAAGAGGAGACAATCAAGAGACACCAACATCAAGATGACGCAGATGTTAGAATTATCTGACAAGGATTTTAAATCAGTCATCATAAAAATGCTTTATAAAAAGACAAAAAAGAAAAACCAAATTCTTGTGAGGATGTGGAAAAAAGGAAAATCTCATACACTGTTGGTGGGAATGTAAACTAGTATAGCCAATATGGAAAACAGTATGGAGTTTTCTCAAAAAACTACAAACAGAACTCCCATATGATCTAGCAACCCCACTGCTGGGCATTTATCCAAAGGAAAGAAAATCATCGTAGTGGAAATGTTTGCACCTCCATGTTTATCGCAACACTACTCACAATAGCCAAGATACGAAATCAACCGAGGTGTCCAACAGATGAATGGATAAAGAAAATGCAGTATACATACACAGTGTAATACTATTCGGCCATAAAAAACGAAACCCTGTCATTCATGGCAACATGAATGGAACTGGAAGGCATTATATTAAGTGAAATAAGTAGGAACAGAAAGTTACCCAACACATATTCTCATTCTTACGTGAATGCTAAAAAAAAGCTGATCTCATAGAAGTAAAAAGTAGAACAGAGTACACTAGAGACTGGGAAGGATGGGCAGAAGTGGGGGGATAGGGAGGGATCTGTTAAAGGATATAAAATTACAGCTAGATAGAAGGAATAAGTTCTAGTGTTCTATGTCTCTGTAGGACTATAGTTAACAATAATACATAGTTTCAAATAGCTAGGAGGATACTGAATGTTCCCAACAAGAAGCAATGACAGAAATTTTAGAACTAAAAAATACGATAACTGAAATAAAAGAACTGAGTGGACCTAAGAACAGAATGCAGACAAGAGAGGAAAAAAAACAGTGAAACTTAAAATGAAACAATAGGCTGGGCTTGGAGGCTCAAACCGATAATCCTAGCCCTTTGGGAGGCCGAAGCAGGAGGACTGCTTGAGACCAGAAGTTTGAGACCAGCCTGACCAAGAACAAGACCCCATCTCTACAAAAAATAAAAAATTAGCCAGGAGTGGTGGCATGTGCCTAGCTACTGGGAAGGCTGAGGCAGGAGGGTCACTTGAGCCCAGAAGTTTGAGGTTGCAGTGCGCTGCAATGGCGCCACTGCACTCTATCCTAGACGACAGAACAAAACTCTGCCTCAAAAAAAAAAAAAGAAATAAAACCTATGTTTCAAATTTCTATAATATGCATAAAAGTTATCTCTTGAGCAATTGTGAAAACCAAACAAAGAAACAATATGCATAAAAGTATGGGTGATAAGATTATGCATATTTCTCCTATACTCAAAAATAAAAGTTCTTGAGGGGAGGAGGGGATGGGTATATACAAACACAATAAGTGCGATGCACACCATCTGGGGGATGGACACGCTTGAAGCTCAGACTGGGGAGGGGGGAGGCAAGAGCAATGTAACCTAAACATTTGTACCCCCATAATATGCAGAAATAAAAATAAATAAAAGTTCTTTTCATAAAACTATTTCCTCTGAATTATTTATGATAAACAAATTTTAATATCTTTTGTTAAGAACAGGCAATAAATCTATTTCTGTTTTGGTAAATACAAGTATGGAAATTTACGAAAGGCTCCGAAAAACATATAAATAACAATACCACACAATAACCCTCTAACGGTGGGGAGGAATGATTCTTACAAACCTTCTCGATAAAAATTAATAAAGGTGATGAAGGAATGTCTAACAGAATGTAAAAAGAAGGTAAGCAATACAAAGCTACAATATGAAAACATCATTAAATTACTTACAAGACCAGAAATATAATTGAGACAGCTACAAAACCTATGAAGACCCATATCTTTTCCCCCTCATCACATAGGCTTAATTTTCATTTGAGGACTAAATAGCAGTTTCTCCCTTATCTCAACAAATGCCTCCCAAAAGGGTGCAGTTTCCAACAATACATCATTTCTAGCATTTGGGGTGTTTTTAAATCAAAACCTTGGCCATCAATGTGCTAGAGCACCCTCCAAGAGAGTTAAGTGCCCTAAGAAAGTCAGGAAGTATTAACAGTATCTATCTCAAGAAAGAGACAAAAAGAAAAAAGAACCTGGAGAAAAGAGGAACAGAAGTCAAAAGAAGGCAGGAGGGAGGGAGGGGACCCAAGGGGAAAAAAAAGTAAGAACAACAAAGATATAAAGAGACAAACTGGGCCAGGGGTGGTGGCTCCTGCCTGTAATCCTAGCACTTTGGGAGGCTGAGACTTGAGCTCAGAGGTTTAAGACCAGCCTGAACAAGAGCAAGACCCCATCTCTACTAACAATAGGAAAATTAGCCAGGCATGGTGGTGCATGCCTATAGTCCCAGCTACTCAGGAATCTGAGGCAGGAGAATCACTTGAGCCCAGGAGTTTGAGGCTGCAGTGAACTATGATGATACCACTGTACTCTACCTGGGGCAACAGAGCAAGAGACTCTGTCTCAAAAAAAAGAAGCTGTAACTGCCCCCCCCCCCCCCCCCCCCCCCCCCCCGCACCGAGTCTAGTTCCCTATCCCTCCCCAGGTGGGGATTCCAACCTCTCACTAACCCAGAAGCTGCATAATTCAACACTTACCACTGGCCAAGAAATACAAAGATGCTTCTTCTCTCCTTCCCCTCCATTTATCCCTGGCCTCCATAAATTAAAGTCTTTTCAACTTAATAAAGAATATATGTCTCCAGAGGACTAAACTTAGACATCACTGTCATCCTATGGGCACACACACTCACTTCTTGATAAAGTTTTGGGCACACTGGATGAAAGCGCAAAGCCCGAAGAAATAGCTGCCTTGCACTTTCTGAAGACAACCGATCCTCCATTTCCCATTTGGCAGCCATAATCCAAAACGCTATAAATGAAAAAAAAAAAAAATCAAGACTTCATTTCAATAAATTAATCAAGTCAGGTGAGAAAAGACCAATGCTCCAATTTTAATACTTAAAAGATTTTTTTTTGAGACAGGGTCTCACTATGTTGTCCAGGCTGGAGTGTAGTGGCATGATCATAGCTCACTGCAGCATCAAACTCCTGGGCTCAAGTGATCCTCCTGTGCCAGCCTCCCAAGCAGTTAAGATTACAGGCACGTGTCACTACACCTGGCTCATTTTTTTTATTTTTATTTTTGTTAGAGATGGGATCTCACTATGTTGCCCAAGTAGTCTCAAACTCCTGGCCTCAAGTGATCCTCCCACCTCGGCCTTCCAAAGTGCTGGGATTACTTAAAGAATTTGTGTTAAAAACCTTACCAAAAGGGGAAGGGGATGGACAGAGGGAGTTTCTAACTACAAAGTTTTGTTGCTTTATTTAAAATTGGAAAGAATATCCAGACACAAATTGGTAAATGCTAACATACGTTCAATCTGGATGATGGGTACATAAGTGCCAGTTGTTATATTTCATCAGATCTGAGGATAACATTGTAGTAAGTCAAATACAAATTTTAAAGGTGTAAAAATGCCAGAAAAATCACCTGGGAGGCTGAAGAGGGAGGATCACTGAGCCCAGGAGTTCAAGGCTTCAGTGAACTATGACTGTGCCACTGTATTACAGCCTGGGCAACAGAGCAAGACTCTGTCTCTAACAACAACAACAAAAAAGCCAGAAAAAAATGTGCATGTTAGAATCAATGAAATAAAAATCATGTTTTGCTCTTTTCTCTATATTTAGAATAGTTCATAATTTTTCTAAAAACCCTTTGTCCTTCTACATGGGAAATTAACCCCATGTTAACACTCTAGTTATTTCCCTACAAATTTAATAGAAGTCAGCTATCTTACCAAGCAAGATTGCATTTGGTAAAAATGATGCATGGTTGGTAACCACATCTGGACTAGGACCAGGAATGGTGGCAAGCTGTTACTTTGGGTTTTCTTGAGCATGTGACTCCTGAAATTGAGCATGGACATTTCCAGATCTTTAGAAGCCATGCCCAGCTGTGCTCATCCATAGAACTTCTAAGCCAGAGTGGCTCCCCTACCCATTCATGTGATCTCGTCCCCTCACACCTGAACTGTCACCTTGTGAACCAGAGACTGGCCTTCAAACTGCTAAGAGTACTCTGCTGAAGAAACACACCTAACACTGTACAGCTGTATCCTTCTGAATAAACTGGTGCCAAATGTAGCCTATTTGAGTCTTGTGTAGCATAAAATATCTGGTTAAGCCTAATATCCTGAGAATAGGTACTGAAGCACCTCCACTATAAAATATACCATTCATACATTATTCACAACAGAAGACTTTCTCTTACAAAACATGAATACCTGCTCTATGCCAGTACTCTTCTAAAATTTATATTAATATTTTCCCCTTTAAGTTTTTAAAATCCCTCAAATTTGACTGCCTCCAAATAAGATGTCCCTCAAAGGACTCAAAAGTTTCTTTTACCATAAGTTGAAAAGAAATATAGTCCTTCTTGCCTGCAGATACAATAAACTAGCACAGTAACTAAAGTACACAGTAGATAGGCAAGAAATAAGAGACAGCTATTCAGGAACAAAAACTACTGAGGCCAACTGTCTAAGCACAAATGCTCAAAATACTTTCTCTTAAATTCATCAAGAAAAATTCCAATTAGCTTGAGTCTAAATATTAATAAAATATAGAAAAAGAATTAACAAGGATTTCACCATACCTGGCTTGTTGGAATGAATGGCCAACATGGTAGAGAATATCTTGCTAAGTTGAGTTTTGGTACCCTGTAAAAGAGGAAGAAATACTTCTACTTCCTACACAGAGAAATCATCACTATTACTCTCGAGGTATTAAGTACTGTACCCTCACCAACTGTAAAATCCAATGGGACAAGATCTGCTATTGCAAGGGACATATCAATAAATACAGACACACTCGTAGTTTTCCTCTCTCTAAACCACTACACATAAACATTGTCAATATCTAAAAATAATTTCAACTTTACTGAACAAATATGCATAAAAATTATTTTCTTTTCATCTGACATAGAAGCCATTTAGATAATCACTCAGATATACAAATGTTACACTGAAGTTCAGCCTAAGTGGGTTCTTTTCCCATTTGTTAATCCTACACCTTTGGGAAAAACATGGAGCTCAGTGATCAAGTATGAAGCTCAAAAGGCAGACTGACAGAAAATAGAAAAGGAGCACGACATGGCTTTACTTACCCATTTCTTACAGAAAACTACATAGGTTAGCCAAAGTTGAACATCCTCCTGCAAGAAAAGCAATGCAGTAAGCTGCCTTTATTTGACCTTTATATATAATACATCTTTGCACCTAGCACTCTGGGAGGCCGAGATGGGAGGATCGCTTGAGGTCAGGAGTTCCAGACCAGCCTGAGCAAGAGCGAGACACCATCTCTACTAAAAAGTAGAAAGAAATTAGCTGGACAACTAAAAATATACAAAAAAAAAAAATTAGTCGGGCATGGTGGCGCATGCTTGTAGTCCCAGATGCTTGGGAGGCTGAGGCAGAAGGACTGCTTGAGCCCAGGAGTTGGAGGTTGCTGTGAGCTAGGCTGATGCCACAGCACTCTAGTCCAGGCAACAGAGTGAGGCTCTGTCTCCAAATAAAAAAAAATACACCTCTGCACTAATTAATTTTGTTAAAACCGGAGGTAATTTCGTAAGTTCCAATGTGTTACCACACCCCTCAGCCTATTATGCTCTTTCTCTTAACCATGATGATTCAATCTCTCCCTCCCTCCCATCCACCATGTTCCAAGATAAAATTTGTTGTTTATTCAATTTGCTCAATGCAGATCTTAAGTGGTCTCCATCAGGGGTAGCAACACAAAATTTGTCATTCCCAAGAATCTAAAGTACTTCCTATATATTAATAATATATCCAATCCCAAAGCCAAACTTTGAAGAAATCAAGTTACTGAGGTACCTCCCCTACCTAACCATTTATCTACCACCTCTAAGTCTTTGGTGTACTTTGTATCAAACACACTGTTTTCAGCACCATCCTCACAGAGTAACTATATGGTAATGAGATCAATGTTCTTACTCGTTCGTTAAGTGGTTCAAAAAAATGTTTCCAGCAATGATACCACCATTAAAATAAGTATTGAGGGCCAGGTGAGATGGCTCATGCCTGTAATCCTAGCACTCTGGGAAGCCGAGGCAGGAGGATCACTTGAGGCCAGGAGTTCCAGACCAGCCTGAGCAAGAGTGAGACCTCATCTCTACAAAAAATACAAAAAGTAGCCAGGCATGGTGGCACATGCCTGTCGTCCCCGCTGTCCAGAAGGCTGGGGAAGGCAGATCACTTGAGCCCGGGAGTTTGCGGTTTCAGTCAGCTATGAAGATGCCACTACACTCTATCCCGGGCGACAGAGCAAGACTCTGTCTCAAAAAATAAATAAATAAATAAAACAAGATAAAATAAGTATTAAGACACCCAAGAATATAAAAAATGCATTAGAATATCCAACGTGCAATATGCATAGTACATATCTTCACCTCTTAAAGTTAAGGATGCTCTGATCACTTACTTTCCACTTTGCTGAAGCACGTCGGAAGACATTTTGTACCCGGTGTACAATAGAATTCTCAATCTCATCCCTCTTAAATGAATATCCAATGCGCTAAAAGGGGACACAGAAAACGAAGCCTCAGTTTAATCACATTTCTCAAAAACGGCATTCCTACTCAATCATTTAACAGTACTGATAAAGCAAATAATTGCAAATATCCATTATGGGCACATCACCATTCCGTTTATCAACAACACTGTCTCCCAAACACAAGTTCCAGCTATACAGTCACACTGCTTAATTCCGTATTTTTTCCCAACTTCTAGAAAATCTTCTACTTACTGCTCTTCTTTTCTGGATCAGCTCCAAAAGATTAATCTCATACTGTGGGAAAAAAATACAAAAAAATACAAACAAGAAAAAATTATAACCTTTTAAATACACAAAATATATTTAGTTAAAATCATAAAGTAGAAATCGAGAATATAAAATAGAAGATAATTTGCTATCAATAAGCATAATTTACAATAAATGTCTAAAATTCACTGAAAATTGACCTTACATCTATAAAATACATAGCCATTAACAAGCTTATAATTGCACGCTTCATTTAAAAATTGTTTTATGAAGTATTTCAAGCACACAGAACACCCCATGCAGCTACCATACAGCTACATCAAAGCCTACATATATTTTACTATATTTGCTTCAAATCTTTTTCAGAAATAAAACATTTCAAATAAAGGTGAAGCCCCCTATGTATCCATCTCTGATCTTCCTCTCCAGAAGTAGCAACTATACTGACTTCATTATCATTCCCACGCATGACTTTGCACTTTAATGCTGTCCTGAATATTTTTAGATTTTATATAAAAATGGTATCATGCTACACTCATCACTCTGTATTTTCACTCAACATTATTCCCTGTTAAACAGGGAATTCAAGTTCATTCATTTTAACTGCTATCTTTCATTGTACGAATGTGCAATTTACCTATCCCCAGCTCCTGCTGATGTACGTTTCCAATTTTTCTTTATTACAAAAAGCTGCAATAATCTTATACATATCTTCTTATGAATATAAGCAGGAACTTTCTCCAGGGTGTACCCCATGCCTACCATAAATATGTAATCTCTTCAAGGCACTAATTTTTGTCTGCTTAAATTTATTACTGTACCCCACTGGATTGGATCAGTGTCATACACATAGTAGGCACTCATCAATTTACTGTGTGAAGGAATGAAATTGCTGGGTCATAAGATACGTTCATTGTCTAACTTTATGGGATACCACCAAATTACTTCCCAAAGTGTTTGTACCAATTCTGTACTGATAATGTCAGCCTTTAAAATATTTGCTAATATGATGGATATAAAGCAGTACTATGCCCTGGTTTTAATCTATATTTACCAGATTGCTGATGAGGCTGACATCTTCTCATAGGTTTAAACACGAATGATGTTTCCCCCTTTGTGAATTGTATGTTTGTATGATTTAGTGATTTTTCTCCCCAGTTGTTTGTCATTTTCTTCTTGATTTGTAGTTCTTTATATATGTGTACGTATGTAGTTCTAACTATACGTGCTGCAAATATTTTCTCCCATTTTGTGGCTTGCCTCTTCACATTTGCGGTGTCTTTTTCGCACCAAAATTTGCATGTTTAACACAAATAAATCAATCTGATCATAGTCTGTGCTTTCAGCCTTATTTAAAGAAATCTTTCACTATGTGAAGTCATTCTTTTATAGTTTTTGCAAAAGATTTAAAGTTTTTCCCCACAATAAGCTTTTCAATTCAACAGAAATGTGTTTTTGTGCATTACATGAGGAAAGAAACTAATTTTATTTTTTCAGTGTGGATAAGCAGAACCTCACTGATTTAAAACACCACTTGTGTCTCATAGCATGTTCACGGTTGTATGCAGGTAAGGGGGTATATATGTAAGACACTCAGAGAAGAGTGTGTGTGTAGTTTTTAATCTACTTACTTCGGTTACACTCTCTAAAACTAAACAAATCAACAGGTAGCTCTTCAAATATTTGAAGAGTGAAATCATTTGCCACTTTTCTAGTTTCCTTAAGGTTAAACATCTCTAATTCTTTCAATGAATCCTCCCACAAGGCTTCCATCCTCGCTGCCCTCCAGCTAACCTCTCAAAGTCCTTAAAATGTAGTCTTAAGGCCGGGCTTAATGGCTCATGCCTGTAATCCCAGCACTTTCGGACACCGAGACAGGAGGATTGCTTGAGCTCAACAGTTTGAAACCAGCGTGAGCAAGAACAAGACCCCATCTCTACTAAAAATAGAAAAATTAGCCAGACGTCGTGGCCCGCACCTGTAGTCCCAGCTACTTGGGAGGCTGAAGCAAGAGAATGGCTTGAGCCCAGGAGTTTGAGGCTGCAGTGAGTTATGATGATGCCACTGCACTCTACATGGGGTGATAGAGCAACACTGTCTCCAAAAAAAAAAAAAAAGTAGTCTTACGCCTAATACAATACTCCAGAGGGGGACTGGTAAGTGCAAAACCCTTTTTTCAAACCAAGATCTTCTGAATACCTACCATTTTCAATGTCCTCTGCTCAACTAATCTACCTGACACTCTACTTTTGTTAACAGACTTAGATTGTATTTTGACATAATATGCCCTTGGCCCATTTTGAGTTAGCAATCTATTACAAGCCCTAGGATCTCTTTCAAAAACAAGATTTTTAGCCAAGTTTCATGTATCATTCATTCAGCTCAAAACTTCTAGTCTTGGTAAACATTTCATCTTATTATTGGTTCTTTCTGAATCCCGATTCTGCCACCCAATGTATTAGCTATTCCCTCCCTAAAATTGGTCTGATACGTATAGTATCTTCCTCAATCAAACCTTCTATCCATTTAGAAGATGAAAGAATCTTGCAGCATACCTCTTTCCAAGCTGACAGATTTACAGACAAACAAATGTTAACTTTCCAACAATATGCTATCGTCAAATTCACACTCCTCTATCTTGCCGACCAAGAGGCAAATTTCTTGATGAAATCTGATACACACTGTGTCTCTGGCAATCTCTGATCTACTAACTCAACAGAAAGAAAGAAAGAAAAAAAGAAAAGAGAAAAGAGGTGGGCGAGGGGAGAGGGAAGAGAAGAGATTTGGGGAGGGGGGAAGAGAGGGGGAAGTAGAGAAAGAAAAGTTCAATTTGGCAAGGCTCCACTAAAGCCTCAGTGGAGCAATGCTACTCTCAATGATCACCTCTACTCCAGTTCAAAAACATCTGTCTAATCAACAATTCTGGAATTTTGAAGAAAACTGATGTTAAGCTCATCATTCTATAACTGATTTAAAATTTGTGAGGGGATTAAAAAGTAATGAGACTATTCACTTACTTGAACATAATTGATAAAGTCATCCTTCAAAAGGGCTCTTCGCTGCATTCTGTATTCTAGATGGGAAGCCTTCTTAATGATGGCCCTGAGGAGAAAGCCATTTTAACTATAACACTTGAAAGGATCAAAAGTTAAATAACTTTGGGTTTTTTTAAGTTTATTTTGAATATATTTAAAACACATACTTGCCAAAACATAATTCCCAAACACAATTATCTTTCATAAGCAAGTATTCTCTTAACATGATTACTTCTGTGTTCTTAAGGCATCAGGATACACTGTTAAATTTTCAGGAAAATCATCTTCATCAATTGCCAGGACCACTGATGATCCTGCTAGCAAAGCCAATTATGTAAAGTATTTTACATTATTTTATGTATGGTATAAACAAAAGATTTCTTTTCCTCCAAATTTAGGTCACTTAGGTTTTAATAATCAAATCTTTTTCCTAGGTTGGTCCGAGTGCAGTGGTGTTTACAATTAATTGATCACAACCAGTTACAGATTCCTTTGTTCCTTCTCCACTCCCACTGCTCCACTTGACCAGCCTTTAAAAAAGAAAAAAAAAAAACTCTTTCCTTAATTCCTCTTATTTCTGAGTTTTCAACATGTAAATTAAAAAAAAAAAAAAATCTAGGGCTGGGCTTGGTGGCCCACACCTGTAATCCTAACACTTAAGGAGGCCAAGGTGGAAGGACTGCTTGAGGTCAGGAGTTCAAGACCACCCTGAGCAAGAGTGAGACCGGTCTCTACAAAAAACCAGAAAAATTAGCGGGGCATGGTGGTGCACACCTGTGGTCCCAGCTATGCGAGAGGCTGAGGTAGGAGGAACACTTGAGCCCAGGAGTTTGAGGTGGCAGTGAGCTATGATGACACCACTGCACTCTAGTCCAGGTCACAGATCGAGACTGTCTCAGTAAAGAAAAAGAAAAAAAACTAAATTCTAACTGAAAAGGTTATTGCTACAAAGGACTTATGGGAGAATATTCAGCGTCCTTAGCTAAGCAGTGAGCACACAACATGTGTGTATTAGGAGAATTTAATGCAAGATGTGCAAGATAATTGTCTTCAGTATGGTAACAATAACATTTACTGAGCACTAAGAGTCCACACTGCTATGTTCTGTGTTTCATTAACAAATACTGACTATTCCATAGTCACATTACTGCATTCACAGTCATTGCTAAAAGAAGAAATAGTCACAGAAAACTAAAAAAAACTATCAAACATAATTAATTTCCTTTTTTTTTTTTTTTTTTGAGACGGGGTCTCGGTATGTTGCCCAGACCAGACTGGAAGTCCTGGGCTCAAGTGATCCTCCCGCCCCAGCCTCCAAAGTAGCTGGAACTACAGGGGCATGCACCGTGCCCGAAAACGTAATTAATTTTTAACAAATTACCGAATGCCTACTCTGTGCCAGTCGCTGTGGCTAGGCTCTGGGGTAGCATATGAAACTGAATTAAATGGTTCCCAACGTCGAACCTAATTTAGGAAGACTTATCTACTCCTCTGGGGCTCCCACAGCATTCGCATCTTTAGAACAGTACACTATAATCAAAATGTTTAAAATGTCTGTCTCTCACACCAAACGCAATGTCCTGTTAGCTCCTGAGGGGCAGGGATCCTGGTCTTATCTCCTTTACAGCCGCAAGACCTGACTCCATAAAGACCTGTATGTTTAGTGATAAATAGACGGAAGGAACACCTTGTAATACACGAGAATTAATTCCGGGAATCATCGAAACCCAGCAATGGGCTTCCGCCACGTCAGGAAAAATAAAACACAACACCAGTGTCCCCACCCCTCCCCCCGCCACACGCCCCCGAACTCCCCTCAGCCTGCCTCAGCGCTTCCTCTTCCCCTCCCCCAGCCCTCTCTCACTTAATTTCCAAACGACTGAACAGTCCAGTGCGCTCCAGCTGTTCCAATTCGGGGATTCGATCTTCTAGCCGTTCCTGAACTATCTCCGCCATGAGGTCCGAACTCTACAACGCCGCAAGCAGCGGCTCAACAGCGAACACGCGCAGCAACACTACCACCTCCTCGTGCAGACACCCAGCCCTAGTGCTCGCACGTACTGACGTACAGGCTCCCTAGTCCCGCCTTTTCCGCTTCCGCCGCCTTCGTTGTTGGGGATGACCCTCCGGCTTTTGCGACCGCTGTCGCCTCCCTGTGGCTGACTGTGGGATTGCAGCGAGAACAGCTCCCGATCTCGGGCAGGAGGACTCCGGCGGACAGGAGTGAGGGGGCGGAGCTAGGCTAGGGGCGGGACTAAACGAGCGCGCGGCGAGTTGGACCCAGATCAGAAAAAGCTCCCCAGGGTCTAGAGAGGTTACCTGAAAGCGGCATGAAAGGCATTTTCTGCAGGAAGATGTCTATTTTTATTGTGGCCTCATCCCGCGTCCTCACGTTCCAACACCAAGAACCAAAAAAAAAAAGCAAATTGGGGAGGATATTGTATAAATAAACACTTCAGAAAGTCAGTCACGAAAATCGTAGGGGCGTACCCAAAACGCTTAGTCTTAACTTTCTGCTAGATTTAGTAAACCAGCGTGATGAACCTGGATTTTCACGTGATGATTAGAATCTCTGATTGGCTGATTAATTTTAAAGTTGGGAGAAATGTTTTATTATTTAAATAATTACCCTGGCATTGTAGACAAGATCTTCAAAACACATGGACCTGGGTGGACATCAGACACTATAATTTTTCTTGGACATTTTTTATTGAAATAAATCAATAATGTATAGACCCTCCTTAAACTACTGCCGAAGCAACTTATTTCTAAGAGGACCATCAGGCAACCCAAGCTTGGAAGCAATATTGCCTGTGTAATTACTAAACCTACAATAACAACTACATGGCTCAGTTCTTTTTAAGTTCTGGAAGATGATAAAAAGCCAAAAGCAGGAGTTCTTGCTAGACCTGTTTATTTCAACATTCCCATTAGCACCTTGATCCTCTGTGTGATTTATGAAAGGAGAATAGGCTTAGCAATTAACTATGTTCCACTCTCTGCCTTGCCTGTGTTTTCCTTTCCCATTTTACCCCGCTGGTCTCAAAACTGAGACAAAGTTGGCTTGGACTTTATCATTTCTTGATTCCCTCAGCTGTAAGACATGAGGAAAGTGGAAGGAAATCATGAATGTAAAACAGAGGTAGAATTTCTTTGTAATAGTAAAATCTCCGGGGCCTGCGTTAACAGTAAGAGTAGGGATGACACTACATAGTAAGCTCCGTATGCACAGGGAATCCTCCCCACTTTCGTTCACTAGATACCCTTAGCTTAGAACAGTGCCTAACATACAACAAACACTCAGTAAATAAATGCCTGACAGGTCAAGCGCGGTGGCTCACGCCTGCAGTCCTAGCATTCTGGGAGCCTGAGGCAGGAGGATCGCTTGAGCCCAGGAGTTTGAGGCTACTGTGAGCTAGGCCAACACCATGGCACTCTACTCAGGACAACAGAGTTGAGACTCTGTCTCAAAACTAAATAAATAAATGCATGACAGTAAGAAAAGGTACTTGCTAAATTTCTTCAGGTACAAGGTACAAGGAATTCAGCAAGCTCTAACAGATCGAAATCTTTCATTTTAAGGCAAATTTGATAGAGACCTTGACAAGTTAACTACAATTTTTACAGCAACCTAACTATAAATACTGTCCTGCCTTATTTTGAAATTTAGCTTTTATGTTTATCTTGCTCTAAGAATTATTATAATGAAAATGGCAAAGCCTTCTTTTCACTTCTGCATCTCATAATAACAGCTGTCACTTATCTCGGGCTTACGATGTGCCCAGTTACTATGTGCATTGTTCTAAATCCTTTATGTATTAACTCACCTAATAGTATCACATAAATATTTTGAAATATCAACCCAAGAAGGAGCTCCTGAAGAGGTAAAAAGCGCCTACTAGAGAAAGCCCAGGACTACGTTTACATAATGCTCTCTACATCTCAGATTCCTTAGCTGAGCCCACCTTTCTAGTTAAGAAACCCTAGGAGCAGAGAAAAAGCACTCTTGAGTCTGGAACTCTATGGTGCCCCTTGGAAAGCCTGACTTCTTTTAGTCTTGTATTTTATCTTTAAAATTCACCATAGATGTCAGATTAGTAAGGAGGTACTGACTGCGGGGTAGCACACAGGAGACTTCCAGATACTGGAAATGTTCTCTACTTGATTGGGTGATCATCACATGGGTGTATACGTCTGTAAAAATCCATCCACTGAGGTACACACTCAAGATTTGTGCACTTTGTGAAAGTTATACTTTAATTAAAAAGAAAAAATTAATTACCAGTCTCTCTCTTTGAGGATATCATTCTCTTCAAGAGCTTCAGTTATTATTTTTATGTGTGTGGTAGGGTCAGAAATATTGAAACACAAATGATCAAACTCTTCTCCCTTTCCAAAAGAGTTCATGTGAATTTTGCATTCTAGCCCATAATATACTAGTATTTGTTTTAATATAAATGACTATGATTTTTTTTCCAGATTGTCAAGTAAGATTGATCCCAGAAAGATGTACCCTGTGCCAGGCATGTGCCTATAATCCTAGCACTCTGGAAGGCCAAGGCATGAGGATCACCTGAGCTCAGGAGTTCGAGACCAGCCTGAGCAAAAGCAAGACCCCGTCTCTACTAAAAATAGAAAAATTAGCTGGGTGTCATGGCACACATCTATAGTCCCAGCTACTCGGGAGGCCAAGGCAGGAGAATCGCTTGAGTCCAGGAGTTTGAGGTTGTAGTGAGCTGTGATGACACCATTGCACTCTAACCAGGGCAACAGAGTGAGACTCTGTCTCAAAAAACAAACAAACAAAAAAAAAAAAAAACAGAAAAGAAGAGAAAAAAAGAAAGATGTACCCTGATCATCTCATCTCTTGGAGAAACACTTGGCCCCCATTGTGGTGCTCATCAGCCAGACTGGAAAACAGCTAAGAGAAGTCTCAGTTAGGGTCCCAAGACAATCTCTTAAGGAGTCTGCCAGATAAAGACTAGCCAGATGTTTCCAAATTAAGTTAAAATTTCTATTCTTGCCTTCGAAGTACTTAAACATAAACTTCAAAGTAAACTTGAACTTTTCCTTGGAATATTCACGTTGATCTAAAGATTAAGTTCACAGACAGCTCAGTGGTTAAAGACAGCAGAGAAAGAAATGCTTGTCTTTTTTTCATTATTATTTGATAAAGGGAAGTACCTAGTTTCAGCGATAATGAGAGGCAAGGCACCTGGAATCCCATCCCCCTGCCTTTTTCGAAGTCCCCTGCCTGCTTCTCCCACACAGAGATCCCTCCTGGACTTCAAAGTCAGAGCAGAAGTGATAGACACAGACCAGTCTTTGATGCCTAAGAACATCAGAGCCCTTAGTTTGATGCGAATGCAAAGCATCTGTACTTTTCAAACCTTTCATGTTATCTTGCATTGCCAACAACAAAAGCTGAAAAGTTTGAGGTGACACACATTATACACATTAAAATATTTGGAACCAGTAACTTTTCATTTCTTTTCCTATTATTTATAGCTTCTTTTACTTCGCAAACCGCACTGGATAGTAAATTACTTCTGGCACGCAGCCTTGTCAGTTTGCCAAATTTCAACTGGAGCAAGTTTTTACAGCCGGGCTAATAAGCCCTGAAAAATAGGAGGTAAGTATAGTGGAAATAATGACATGGTCTTTAACGGCAGGAGCATAGAATGATAACGTGAGATTTTAATAGATTCTGCTTTTACAAGTTTTTTTTTTTTCTACTGAAATCTTTACCTTTCTCAAGGTTATTTTAGTTTAACACACATGTAAATAGAAGGAGTTTCTTTTAATTGGTGAAAAGCAGTTTTGTAGGGTTTTTTTTTTTCCTGTGCCTTAAGTTACTGCTTTTTGCAAACTCGAAAAAGAAAATACAAAAAGAAAACTAAGAATGTAGTAAGTAGTTTAGGTATAACAACCTACTATTAAAACAAACTGACATCTTGAAAAAACATGTTCTGAAATGGTTGGCTTCCAGGATGGGGCCTGGCGATTGTTTGTGTGTGAATACATTTCATCAAAGCCATAGCTGATTAGCTACATCAACTTTTTTTTTAGTTTGCCTCAATCCCGATAGAAATTCAGTTCCAACTTAAGTAATTTTTAGGTCTTTTTTGAACAAGACTTCCAAATATTAGAAATGGCTGTCACATGTGATTTTTATCATTGAAGAAACTTGTTGGAAGGTAGTATCCGTTTCTCTAAACTTAATTCTTACATCTGTTCCCATTCACAGTTTACAAGTGACAAGGAAAATTCTTTTTCCCCTTCTCATTCTGCCTTCCAATTAGACCTAGACTGATTAGCCTCAGCACCACATGCTTAGTCCCAAATTGTTGAAGCAAAGAGGTTTGGAGTTGTAGTTTTGTTTTGTTTTTTTTTAACTATACTAAAATAATATGGCCTTGATCCAGAAATGCCAGCTTTCTTACAGTTCCCCAACCATACCATTTTTATACCTCTATTAACACACACTATTCCCTTTTCCTAGAATGCCATTTGCCCCCTTATCCACTTGGTAAGCTTAGTTCATAAAAATAAATAAATAAATAAATAAAATTAAAGAGGAAGCTTGCCCTTAACACCTCGCCATCCTACCATCATCATCAATTTGTGTATTTAAGTACACAAGTATAAAGGGCTCAGTCTTTGAATCTCTTTTTCCCTCCTCTCATTAATTCTATAGGTGATTTTATCCAAGCCCATAACTTCGACTATTATCTATAGCAGTGCTGTTCAATAGAACTTTCTGTGATAGTGGAAATGTTCTGTATTTGCACTGTCAAGTATGGTAGCCACTAGCCATATGTGGCTATTGAGTACCTGAAATGTGGCTAGAGCAACTGAGGAACTGAATTCTTAATTTCATGTAATTAATTTAAGTTTAAATTGCCCCATGTAGGTAGTGGCTGCCATATTGAACAGCACCAACCTATATAACCTCCAAATTGATAGCACCAATCCATAACTGTCCCCTGAACTGAAACAGCCAACTGCCTATTCATCTTCTCCACTTGGAGCTCTTACAGGCATTCCAAAATTAGTATGCCTAAAAACAAGCTGATGCTCTCCCCACAGATCTATTCTTGTCATAATCTTCTCCATCTCAGTTAAAGGCAACTCCATTCTTCCAGTTCCTCAGGCCAAAAACCTTGGAGTTGTCCCTGACTCTATGTCTAATTCATCAGCGATCCTCTCTGCTCTACAAAATATAGCCGAAATATGACCACTCCTCACTACGGCTACTGCTGTCACCCTAGTCCAAGCCACCCTTATCTCCCACCTGGATTATTGCAATAGTCTCCAACTTGTCTCCCTGCTTTCACTCTGGCTCTGTTGAGCCTATTCCTACCACAGCAGCAAAAATTATTTTGTTAAAATATAAGTCAGACCACATCACTCCCCTGCTTAAATCTCTGCAGTGGTTTCTTGACTCACTCAGAGCAAAAACTAAAAATCCTTTTATTTGCATATACAGGTTTCATGTGATCTGGCGCCCTGCCCCACTCTTTCCCCTCTGACCTTATTCCTCACTCATATCCCTAGGTCCCTCCACTCAAAATGCACTAGCCTCTTTGGAATCCCTTCAGCATGGCAGTGCACAACCTGTGTATTGGCTGTTCTCTGCCTGGAATTCTCTTCCATAGAATCATTCATGGCTCATTCCCTCACCTCCTTCAGATCTTTCTCCAATGTCACTCTCTCCGGGAGGCCTTTCCTATTTCAAATTGCAGCCCCTACCCTCAACAATTCTTATTCTACATTCTTTTTGTTTCTCCGTATAACTGATCACCATCTAACATACTATAATAGGATTTATTATTTGTCTCTCCTCACACGTACACTAAAACACAAACTCCATGGAGCTGAAATTGTTTGCTGCTCAATCTCCAGAGCTAGACACTTAGTAAGTGCTCATTACATATTTGTTGAATAAATGAATGAATATTTGTGTAGTTATACGGTACTACTTAGTTGGTATTGTAACATTTCTTGAATCTGTGTTACCCTTCATGATTTGTGACTTCCGTGAGAGAGAGAGCTAGTATTTTATTCACCTTTGAATTCCCCAAACCTAGCATTAGAAAACATTAGGTAAGTACACAATAAACATTTTCTGAAAAGAAATTTCTGTACATTATGCATACCATCTGTTATAAGAGTCCCACTGTCTAATATGCCCAAAACTTTTCCTAAAGGAAACAGATCTACCCACGGCTACTTTTTTCTTACCACTTGACTCTGGGCAATTTGCTACTACTGATTGGACCACAAGTAAGCTCTCGACTCAAGCACAACCAATCCATTGGCCAGGCAAAATCCTATAATATATCTTGGCATGAAAAGGTGAACTGAACTAATCTAACTCTCCCTCTTTGGTCTTTGAATTAAGAAATAAAAAGAGAATTACTTGATGGGGACATATGACTTAAAACCAAAGAGAATCCATGAGTTAGAGATAGGAGATTGAGGAGTTTGACAGGGAAAAGTTGTAAGGAAGCAGAAACTATGACTAAGTAGAAACTATGAAGTATAGAAAAGATATACAGAATAAAGCAAGGAGAAAGGAACACAGTACCTAAGAGAAAATGGAGAGTCACTGAATCTCATTAATAAGAGCACCCTGGAGTGAGGATCCACAAACTGCTGTTAAGGTCCCATGCGAGCTGTTTTTATTTCATATTTTCTTTTTTTTCCGAGACAGAGTTTCGCTGTCACAGGGGCTACAATCCCGTGGCAACCTCAAACTCCTGGGCTCAAGAAATCCTCCTGCCTTAGCCTCCTGAGTAGCTGGAACTATGAGTACACTACCACGTCCAGCTGATTTTTCTATTTTTGTAAAGATTAGGTCTCCCTCTTGCTCAGGCTGGTCTTGAGCTCCCAGCTCAAGCAATCCTCCCACCTTGGCCTCCCAAAGTACTAGGATTACAGACCTGAGCCACTGCATCCGGCCTTTCATTTTCATATTTTCTGCCAAATGATACATTTGAAATCTTTTTCAAAGCCTAAGGTGATTGACCTTTGGACCTTTGAATATTTATTAGGAAGCACAAGGGAGGAATGTTCTCTCTGGATCCATTTGGTTCCCCTTTAAGGTCACACTCCTATAGTAAGCTAGGATCTACTTAAGTGTGAATGTACCTTGCTTTTAAACAAATTCGATACTCTGAATTTACAGCAACAGATTAGTCCGTCACTTTTAACAATCATTTATTTGTATTATTACAAAAGTAAATACTGCTAGACATTCAAATACTCTATTCTTTTAAATAGTGAGGATTTGTGAACCACAAGAGAGCCACAAACCCAAAGTTCTGCTAAGTTTCAGTTAATACCGCTGGCTTGGGTAAACACAAAGTACCTAGGGAAAAGAGCTTTCTGCTTCCTTCAAAGACTTGATCACAATCTTTCTCTTCTTCCTTCTCCATTAGTAACCCACCCTTATGGGTCCAACATAGCTGTGCTACCACAAAGGAAGCCAGCTATTTTAAAATGTACTCTCTACTTTGCTTGAGGGACAGTGGGGCATAACGGTTAGGACCACCAGCTTTGAGTACAGCTTGGCAGTATCTACCAATATTTTATTTTATTTTATTTTATTTATTTATTTTTGAGACAGGGTCTCACTCTGTTGCCTAGGCTAGAGTATCGTGGCATCGGCCTAGCACACAGAAACCTCAAACTCTTGGGCTCAAGCAATCCTTCTGCCTCAGCCTCCTAAGTAGCTGGAATTACAGGCATGCGCCACCATGCCCAGCTAATTTTTTTCTATATATTTTGAGTTGTCCAGCTAATTTCTTTCTATTTTTTTAATAGAGACAGGGTCTCGCTCTTGCTCAGGCTGGTCTCGAACTCTGAGCTCAAACGATCCACCTGCCTTGGCCTCCCAGAGTGCTAAGATTACAGGCATAAGCCACCACACTGGGCCATCTACCAATATTTTAAACATGCATGCTTTAAGGCCCAGCAATTCCAACATCTATAAATCGATCCTACAGAAATGCTAACAAAAGTGCACAGATATATTATACAAGGATGGTCACTGAAGCATTATTTATAAGAGAAAAAACTGGAAAAATCCTAAGTTGTCCATCAGGAAAGTGGTTAAATAAATTATAGTATATCCATATAAAGGTATACTATGCAACTATTAAGGAGAGGGAGGAATGCATGTGTGTATATGTATATATATAAAATGAGATGGAAATAGGTCTACTATACATTGTTAAATTTTAAAAAGGCAAGTTGCAGAACAGTATACTGCATAATCCATTTTAAATGCATATATGTGTGTATGTTTGAGCAAAAAAAAAAAACCTTGGAGGACTGCCCACCACGCTATTCATATTGAGCACCTTTGGGAAGTGGAACAGGGACTTTAGACCTTGCTATATTTTTGAGTAATATAACAAAGGCATATCATTTTTGTAACTTCTATTTAAATAAGACATTTTCATAGAGACCAGAAAAAGAAAGAAGAGGCTTCAGAATCAAACTCTAGTTCAAATTCCAGCTTCATCACCTCTCTAGGTTAGTTGGGATGTTAAGATGAACATTTACTTTACCTTAACTTCTGATTGACACTTCACACAAGTGCTTGAAATACCTCAGCTTTTATTTTCTACATTGCTGTTTTTAAACACCAGAGAAGATTCTGCCTTACAGGACTTTTGATCCATTTTTCATGTGAGGAACACTGTCTGTAAGGTGAATAATTCCCTAACTTATCTGTTTGCTAATAAGACGCCCACAAAAAATATAGCATATTCTGTTTCTTTTGCAAATTCTGCCTCCTTTTCTCCCCATCTCTCACCCAAGCCTCCACAACCTGGGAGCTGTCCAGGTACAAATTAACATTTAAAAAGACCTCAAGTTGTTCACACAAGCAGCTCTATTATTGCTCTCCTTTACAGCCTTGGTCTGCTCAAAAATCCACATTCAAATTGGATCACATCCACTCCAGCCCTTCAGCACACAGGTATTGTGGGCAAGAGGCCGCTTTTGGCTACAAACCCCTTTATTCATTTAAAATGACTTCATTCATAAGGTTCATTGAAGAACTAGTTTGTGCCCATCACGGGCCCTGACAAAGCACTTTGCCTACCTTATCACTAATCCTTGCAGCAACTCTATGGGTGGGTGTTACTAACAGCAAAGCAAGGCTCCAAAGGATGAAATGACTTGACCAAGATCACACAGGTAGTAGGGGGGATGGAGGAGTCTGCTGGGAAATCTAGGCTTTGGGATAATTAAGGGTCCCTAACGGTTCTTTTTTAAAGAAAATTTTAATTAACTAGTTTTTGTTTTAGATTTTTTTTTTTTTTGTAAGACAGACTTGCTCTGTGCCCCAGGTAGAGTGCAGTGGCGTTATTGTAGCTCACAGCAACCTCAAACTCCTGGGCTCAAGCGATCCTCCTGCCTCAGCCTCGCTAGTAGCTGGGACTTACAGGCACAAGGCCTGGCTAATTTTTTTTTTTCTTTTCCATTTTAAATAGGGGGTCTTGCTCTTGCTCAGGTTGGTCTCGAACTCCTGAGCTCAAGCAATCCTCCTGCCTTGGCCTCCCAGAGTGCTAGGATTACAGGCATGAGCCAGTGGCCAGGCCCAATTAACTAATTTTAAAAGCCAAATTATAATCTAAGACTTGTAAAGCAAAACAGCATTTCCCTACTCCATCCATCCTGTCTCAACTTGCAACTTGCCTATACAATCGCGTGGAATTATTTTTCAGCTCTTTCTGCTGGTTTACCGCCATATTTCTAAAGAACACATATAACTGGTGTGCTGCACAGACTTAACTGTGAGGTAAGCAAAACGCCACTCTACCGTTAACTCCCTGTGCTCCTTTGTATTTCATTCCCGAAGTCACCCTCCCTGGGCAACCTGAAAACCCGTCGGGCCCTCCCTTTAGGGGCAGAACAGGCCTCGGCCTGCCCTGAGGCCGCGCATGGCTGCGCCCCCTTAGTGGCCTGGCGGGGCGAGGGACCAGCGCCACCCGGGACCCCGCACCCGGGCCGAGCGGTCGCCTCCCACCTGCCGCCGCGGCACCGGCCCTCAGCCCTGACCCTTCGCGGATTGTGGGCCGGGGTCGGGGTCTCAGGGCGAGGGTGGCGCTGGGGCAAGAGCCGTGTTCGCGGGGCGAGACCCCGGGTCGGGGCTGGCAGCGTCAGGCTGTCCTCCTTTCGCCGAGCGGCGGTGGCTGCGGAGCCGGCAGACGATGCAAGTGGGCGTCGCCTGTCCCGGGGCAGCCGCGGGCCTTCGGAGGTCCCGCGCGCCCTCGACAGCGCGGCCGCAATCCCCACGGACAGGGCGCCGGCCGCCCCTCCGGCCAGGTCCCCGCGCCCGTTCCGGGCCCTCTGGGCCGCCCAAGCCGGCCGCCCTCCCCATGGCAACTCCCAATTCCCGCGGCTCCGGCCCAACTCCACAGCCTTCTGTCCCCAAAGAAGGAGTCGGCCTCCCCCGCCACGGGATTCCCTGTGGGAGGCAGGCCCAGGTCGCGGCCCGCCCCTGGCTTTCTTGGCATGGGAAGGGAGGACACCAGGGCTTCAGCTTCCCCGCTCGTGCGCTCGTGCCACGCGGTTCTAGGGCCCTGCTGGGGCTCAGAGTTCAGCGTAGCACCCCGGCCCCTGCCTCCAAAGGAGGCAACCCTGCTCCAAACAAACCACTCCAGTAACCCCGCCACTCTTCACTCATGCCCCCCTTTACGTCCTTTATCAGTTTGAGGGGGTCCAAGACTTGCGTGGTTTCTGAGGGAAATTTCCTTTACGTTTATGGAGGAGTCTGTTTCCAGCTAGGTGTGGTATCCTCTTAGTGGCCTCTCACCAGCTCTTTGTGCCCCGTTCCACACATACACTCCTACACCCCCAACCTCCCCAAACTGTCATCACAACTGTGGGTTAAATCAATTCTTAAATTACATTATTATGATTTTGAAAATATTTTTCACAATTGCTCTGTGTAATATACTGTGATTGTATTTTCTTTCTTATAACTTTTCTTTTCCCTGGGGTTAATCATTGTCTGTTTTTTGTTTGTTAAGCCTTCTATGCACCTATCATTAATTTTTTCCCCAAATGCTCCACCAGAATTGTAAATTTATTTAAACTCATCAGATAATATATCTATTTTGTTTTTCTTGGAAGTATCTCTCCCATCCCAATCTTAACTGTTGCTCACTAGACCAACTGCATGGCTGTTTTTCTGGGATTTCCTTTCATCCTCATCCTGGGAATTTACTTTGTGTGAGTCCCCTGTGTCCTGGATTCACATACATTCTTCTTCCTCATTTTGGTAGAACACATTTCCAGTAGCTTTCTGGAAAAAAAATGTAAAGAAGTTCAACTTTTTTTGAGATCTTGCATGTCTGAAAATGCCTTTTTTTTTTTTTTTTCCAGAGAAGGGGCTCTGGCTATGTTACCCAGGCTGTAGTGCAGTGGCTACTCACAGGCACTATCATAGCTCACTGCAGCCCCAAACGCCTGGCCTCAAGTGATCCTCCTGCCTAAGCCTCCTGAGTAAAAATATCTTTATTTGATCTCCTTACTTGATTAACATGATAATTTGTCTGGCTAGGTTGGAATTCATTTTTCCTTAGAACTGTGAATTGTCTTCTCAGTCCCATGGTATTGCTGAGAAGTCTAATGAAATTCTTACTTACAAAAGTATAATGCAAGACTGTATACCTTTGTGTATGACCCTACTTTTATTACTATTTCTTGAAGCTCTGAGGAACTTCTATCTTTGATGTTTTGAAAGTGTACAATGATAGACCTTGATGTGCATCTTTTCATTCATTGTTCTAAATAGAAGGCCCTTTTAATTTAGAAAGTCTTGCTCTCTGGCCAGGTGCGGTCGCTCACGCCTGTAATCCTAGCAGTCTGGGAGGCTGAGGCAGGTGGATCATTTGAGCTCAGGAGTTCGAGACCAGCCTGAGCAAGAGCAAGACACCATCTCTACTAAAAAAATAGAAAGAAATTAGCTGGACAACTAAAAATATATAGAAAAAATTAGCCGGGCATGGTGGTGCGTGCGTGTAGTCCCAGCTACTCCAGAGGCTGAGGCAAAAGGATTGCATGAGCCCAGGAGTTTGAGGTTTCTGTGAGCTAGGCTGATGCCATGGCCTGGGCAACAGAGTGAGACTCTGTCCCCCCAAAAAAGAAACTCTTGCTCTCAGTTCAGGATTTTTTTCTTCTTTTTTTTTTTTTTTTTTTTTTTTGACAGGGTCTTGCTTTGTTGCCCGGGCTAGAGTGCAGTGGCATCATCTTAGCTCACTGCAGCTTCAAGCTCTTAGGCTCAAGGGATCCTCCTGCCTCCGCCTCCAGAGTAGCTGGGACTACATACAGGCACATGACACCATGCCTGGCTAATTTTTCTATTTTTTATGGAAACGAGTGTCTTGCATGTTGCTCAGGCTGGTGTTGAACTCCAGGCCTCAAGTGATCCTCTGGCTTGCCTCCTAGAGTGCTAGGGTTACAGGAGAGAGCCACTATACCCAGCCAGTTCAGGAAATTTTGAAATAATTTTATATACATACTTGGAAAATAGTGGATATTATGCTCTGAAACCAAAGGCTTGCTCTCAGCAGAATCACGGAAAATTTTTAGCACTACTTTTTTTTTTCTTGCATTACTCATCAGATCTTCCACCTCCAAACACACACACATGTACCCTACCCTACTCTATCCTATTGATCTTTTCTTTTCTTTCTTTCTTTTTTTTTTTTTCTGAGACAGAGTCTCGTTCTGATGCCTGGGCTAGAGTGCCGTGGCGTCAGCCTAGCTCACAGCAACCTCAAACTCCTGGGCTCAAGCGATCCTTCTGCCTCAGCCTCCCAAGTAGCTGGGACTACCGGCATGTGCCACCATGCCCGGCTAATTTTTTCTATATATTTTTAGTTGTCCAGCCAATTTCTTTCTATTTTTAGTAGAGACAGGGGTCTCACTTTTGTTCAGGCTGGTCTCGAACTCCTGAGCGTAAACAATCCTCCTGCCTCGGCCTCCCAGAGTGCTAGGATTGCAGGTGTGAGCCACCACACCTGGCCTACAACTGGCTTTTAAAATTCCTAAAAATTCAAAAATTGGCTCTTGCAACCTGGTATGAGCCAGCTCCTGCAAGCTATTGTTTCAAAATAATCAGGGTCTCTAATGTAAAAAAATTAAATCAGAGTAATCTTCCCAATACAGTTCTGATCATGTCATTCCCCTGAGTGAAGCTCTTTATTGCCTCTCTGCCTACTGAAACCCTCAGTAGTCAAGCTTAATTCACATTCTGCCTTTCTTATTTGTCCATCACACAAATATTGATTAGGTATCTGCTATGGGCAAGTTCTTAAGCAAGATGCTGAGGATACGAGGATGAGTAATACATATTTCCTTTTTTTAAGGTACTCAACAGTGAAGTAGGAAAAACAGAAGTTTAAATACTGTTAAATGTGATAAGCACATAAAAAAGGTATGTGCAGAGTACTATAGGAATGCCTAACAAATGACTAATTCAGCTTGGGGGAGTCTGCCAAGTAAAAACTCAACATGTCTTTCCTTGTCTTTTAGGTCTCCTAGTGGGTCGGGGTTTTTATTTTATTAAGCATTATATACTTTTCTCATTATAAGCCATAAAGTGTAGCGTTAATTTTGAAGACTTCTAGTTGATTTTTTTTTAATCTGCAAGAGATGTCCTCAGAATAAACTTCTGGTTTATTCAGTTAAGTGCCAACATTTTCAAATGAACTAACAAAAGATTTCTTTAAGCTGTCAATGCATGGGAAAGAGAGGAATGTTAAAGTGTGTGTTGCTATGTTTCTGGGGTATATTTGTAAGTATGAATATAAGAAATGTCATGGAAATAATATGAAATCTAAATGGAAGTAATAAAATATATGGCAGTAGATAAAATATACTTGAAATTTGTGACTGAACCATAAGCTTCTCATAAAGCATATATATAGAATTTCGTAGGATTCGTAATCGTTTTATCAGAGGACCACAAAGATTTTTCTGACCCAAAATACTTGAAGTTGATCCCATTCCAGGCTGAGAATAATTTATCTAGTAGAGCCTTCTAACTGTGTGCAGAAATAGGCTCAGAAAGTTGAAGTGACTTTTCTAAGGCTATGTAGATGGTGGCTGAGCTAGAACTAGAGAACCTGGGTGCCTTGGCTCTCACTGCAGTGTCCTCTACTCCAAATACTTCAAATATTTCCCTAGGGGCAAGTTCCGATGTCCAGCAAGCAGCATCTGAAACAACTTTATGTCAATATGTTCATTCCTTTGTCAATTAGTTAACAAATGTTTATTAAATGTATATTCTACAATAGGCTCTAGAGATACAAAGATGAATTAGACACATTTCCAACCTTCATGAGCTAAAAAGGGAGATGAGTACATATATTATGGGTAATTCATTCTTTCTGGGGAGATCGGGGGATATTTTCATGTCTGGGATAACACCTGAGTTAAAGTGATGAATATGTAGAACTTTGATGAGGGAATGAGGAAATGGCATTCAAGGCTTATTAAGAAAGTGTAAAAAATGTTCATGGAATAACGCTGAAACCAGTATAACTGGGGAGATGAAAGTATGGCTAAGAATAGAAAGAGGTAAGAAGGTAGGAGGCAATCTGATTTTGTGAGGCTTTTATCTGAGAAATTAGGGATATTTATTAACTTTGCAAGAGGTTCTGACCTGATGGCTTGTAATTGTGAACAAAATATGATAAATTTTGTATAAATAGAAAAAAAAACTTTGCAAGAGGTTCTATCACAGTATTCTTTGAAGCATGAGTCAGTAGCTTAGGCTTTTGAGAAAGTCTTGAAGCTTCATAGCTTTCCAAACTATTTGTTTTATGCCATACTTCTCTCTCTGAAAAACTCTTGAATTTACAGTGTCAGAAAACATCTAGCCCAGAATATAAGTTCCCCGATTCTGTTTAGGGGTTTTATGGTGAACTGGTTGTCTCTATTCATGATATATTCTGTTCTCCTTTCTTCCACTCAGACACTTTAGTAAAATTTAAAGATTTCTAAGAAATCAAAAATAGCTTCTAATGAGGAAAAAAAGGAACTCTGTTTTTTGGGTTTTTTGGGGGGGGGTGGACAGGATCTCGCTGTGTTTCCCAGGCTGGTCTCGAACTCCTGGCTCAAAGGATTCTCCTATCTCAGCCTCCTGAATAGCTGGGACTACAGGTGTGTGCCACCACACCCAGCTTCTGCTTTAATTGATTACATAAGCAACATAATTAGAATCATGAAAGTATAATTTATATTACAATTTTCCAGGAGCCCTTAAAGTGAGAAACTTGAAACACATCCCTTATGATGTGGGCTCACCTTTAAGTAAGGAAGTTTCCTGTCCAGAGAATGAGATCTACCAGTGAAGAGGAGGCATAACTGATAAATAGACCATCAATTCATTTCCTACCCCCACCTCGTCTTTCACCAGCATTGTCTGGGAGGGACAATGAGAAGTGCCACCTTTCCTTTTCCTCAGGGATTTGGTTGTCATCTCCCTCCTCCCTAACATTTCAAGGTTCCTGGGAAAATGAAATTAGTTCTTTCTCACTAAAATGTGGTGATGCTTGTTAAATACATGAATAATTATATTAATAGCACAAATTCAGACCCATTGGAGTAAGTACTCAGGAAAAAGAGAGAGATTGAAAAAGAACATGACTAATCTTAATAAACAAAAGGCCACAGCCAGGCATGGTGGTGCACTCCTATAGTCCCTGGAAGGCTGAGGCAGGAGGATCCCTTGAGCTTAGGAGTACAAGGCCAGCCTGGGCAACATAGTGAGACCCTGTCTCTAAAAAAGCAAAGAGGCCATTCGATTAGAATAAGAGATCTTAATATGAACTAATGGTTAGCTTAATATAGAGATGGATATTTTCAGACATAATAATAGATTTGTGTGTATATGTGGGTTAGTATATATCTGTATCTTAGTTCTGTCCTCTGAGAGGGCCTAGAAGCAATGATACCCCAAAAGCAATAAGCATACCAAGCACCCACATTTTGGTTTCTAATACCGTTCTCCAATAAAAGGAACCAGGGTTCCTTGGAGAAATGGCTGCTCTAGGACTGGAGTAGGGAATACACAAGATGAGGCTAGCACATGTTGCAGTACTAGAAAGTTAGAAAGTAGGAATGTGCTAAAAAAAAAAAAACCTACAATAATGGAGACATGTCAAAGGGACACAGGAGCTAACTAAAAGATCTTCCAATGGCCAAATCAGGAACAATTTGAACAAGAAAATAAATAATATAGTATTGGAACCTAGCCCAAAGTATAAAAATAAATATCCATGAATCCATACTGATATAGATAAATGATTAGATAAAAACAGAAATGAGGAGAGGAGAAAAATCTCCTTCACAGAAGAATCCCAAATTATTTACACAGATACTCCCCTATCAAGGTGGTGGAGCTTAATTCACCACAACAAACACCATCACCACACCTTGAGTGTAGCTACTTGGGGACTTGCTTCCACAGAGTACAGTATGGAAAGGGGAGGAAAAAGTAACTTCATAGTGGAAAAGCCCGACAAACACTACCTTAGCCATGTGATTAAGGTTAACATCATCAATGACAATCAGGTGGCTAGCATGTACCATGGATATGATAAGAATGGCACTCCACCTCTGTGATCTTCCTCTACCAAACCCATACCCCACTCTAACCATTAGAAAAACATCAATGAGGCCGGGCGCGGTGGCTCACGCCTGTAATCCTAGCACTCTGGGAGGCCAAGGCGGGCGGATCATTTGAGCTCTGGAGTTCAACACCAGCCTGAGCAAGAGCGAGACCCCGTCTCTACTAAAAATAGAAAGAAATTGGCCAAACAACTAAAAATAGAAAAAATTAGCCAGGCATGATGGGGCATGCCTGTAGTCCCAGCTACCTGGGAGGCTGAGGCAGGAGGATCGCTTGAGCCCAGGAGTTTGAGGTTGCTGTGAGCTAGGTTGATGCCACGGCACTCTAGCCCAGGCAAGAGAGTGAGACTCGGTCTCAAAAAGAAAAAAGAAAGAAAGAAAAACATCAATGACATGACAAAACAAACAAAACAAAAATAAAAACCCCCTAAAATTCCCCCCAAAAACAAAAACCAAAAACAAACAAACAAACAAAAACAACAAAAAAGAAAAACATCAGAGAAATCCAAATTGAGGGACATTTGACAAAATACCTGATCAGTACTCTTTAAAACTGTCAATGGAAATTCTTCAAAACTGTTCAAAAACAAGTAAAATCTGAGAAATTGTCAGACTACAGAAGGCTAAGAAGATGTGAGGACTAAATGTAATGTGTTATTCTGGATGACAGATGGATAGGTAGGATAGATAAACATAGACAATTAACTTTATACCCAACAGAAAATACACATATTATTTAAACATCCATGGGACACTAAAAATAATTGATCAGTTTTACAGCCCTAAAAAAAATTCTGAACAAATTCTCAAAAACAGAAATTATATAGGCTTTTTTTCTCCATACCATTTTGAGATATTTTTGTTAATTTATAAAAGAGAACTTTTCAATTCTTACATGGTAAGTACAATATAAACTTTAGTTTTTATTTCCCTTCCTAAATATTGTGTAGTTCATCTTCTTGCTGGGCATTCTTCTATATCATTTCACATGTTTTGAGCTGAATTTGTAACCCCTTTTTGCTTTGTTGGAAGAAAGATGACACCATTTGCCTTTTGTTTGTGGGTCATCTAGGAATAAAAAGATGGAACCCAAGCTGTATAACATTTATAATTCTACAGAAAAGTAACATTAGGATGAATTTAATTTTGGTGTAGCACACTGGAAAGCGATTTCTGTGATTTTCTTAGAATTAAAGAACTGAGGCCAGGCGCGGTGGCTCACACATGTAATCCTAGCATTCTGGGAGGCCGAGGCAGGAGGATCACTTGAGCTCAGGAGTTCGAGACCCGCCTGAGCAAGAGTGAGACCCCCGTCTCTACTAAAAAAATAGAAAGAAATTAGTTGGACAACTAAAAATATATAGAAAAAATTAGCCGGGCATGGTGGCGCATGCCTTAGTCCCAGCTACTCGGGAGGCTGAGGCAGAAGGATTGCTTGAGCCTAGGAGTTTGAGGTTGCTGTGAGCTAGGCTGATGCCACGGCACTCGCCCCAGGCAAAACAGTGAGACTGTCTCAAAAAAAAAACAAAAAAAAAGAAAGAAAGATAAAAAGAACTGAGGTAACTTTAATAATAACCTAGATTAGTGTTTCTTGATTTTTTTTCCCATGGCTAATTTTAATTTTAAAAAAAATCCTATTACTCTATCCCAGAAATCGTTGCCTATCCTTTCTAAGGAGATGTGCCTTAAGAACATTCATATCTCTCTCTTCATATATCCACTGATGAAGAACCTTTATTTTCGGTGATTATGGTATAACAACTACAAATAACTTTTTCTGCTTTGCAAAAGTAAAATTATAATGTTGACTATGATTTTCCAAATTAAACATAAGCCACCCTCAACTTCCAAGGATTCTGTCATAATCAAGAGTCACTGGGCTAAAACAAACCTTCATTTTATATTTAAGAAAACTGAGACATAGAGAAGTTAACTTTCTGAAAGTTGCACTGTGAATTAATGACCAATTCAAATCTTGATTCACAGTACAATGTTCTTTCACTTAAGTTTGTTGCAAAGAGGAACTTGATGAAAAAATAGATCTGTAGAATAGAAATAGAGCCAGAAACATTTCTCTTCTATTAAGAGACCTCTTTTTAACCAAATTAAAATTCCTTGGTCTTCGTGTGTTAATTTGATCCCAAACCACGAAAAGTACAGAAACTTAATTTATCTTGATATAAAGAAGTCCTACTACTCCAATCATTCCCTTTTTACAGTACCTCTATGATAGAAAGCGGTTACAGAATTCTGAATTCTATTGTTGAATGTTTTTATAATATCAAGGAATTTTTTCCAGGCACATAGAGTACAAACTATCCCAGTGGCAACACATAAGCTCTGTGTTGTTCTATCAAAAACAGCTGCTAAATCATTCTGTGGTCTCTTCAGGACACCTCTCTTATTCAGCTCAACCATGAAGGTAGCGACTTTCTCATATTAGTCATATGAATTAGTTATTGTTAGAATCTTCCAGGCTAAAAATTAAACTAGAGTGATGATAATTGCAGGGACTATGGAGTGACAATGCCTTTCAATGGATTCACAACAAATTTCAAATTTCTATAGGATCAGAGGGAACGCCTTCCTATAGATTAAAATTAAAGAGATAGGAAGCCATGAGTACGAAGGGGAAAAAAGGTAGTTCAACCAGGAATAATAGCAACATTTCCCCAGGAACTGGTTCTGATGAATAGTGTGCAAGCAGAAATAAAACCCCAAATAGGGGAAGGTGGATGAAGTTTTTTTGTTTGAAGTACATGAATCATCCTAAAGAACACCGAATGTGTAAGAGAAGAGATAGTTCTTCTGTAAACATTCAGCCCTACAAATTCTCTCTCAACGTATATTTAACCCCCTGTGTGATCCTGGCAGATTAAACTCTGGCACTCAGTTTCCTCAGGTGTATAAAAAGAGGCTTAAGCTAGATTCTCTCTAAGTTTCCTCTAGCTATAAAATTTGTTTCCATATAACAAATTAACTCCTAAATAGTAATTGCTAAATATATCCTTCAAACAAAA
The DNA here is from genome assembly GCA_004363605.1 of Indri indri. Classification (NCBI taxonomy): domain Eukaryota; kingdom Metazoa; phylum Chordata; class Mammalia; order Primates; family Indriidae; genus Indri; species Indri indri. The sequence continues at coordinate 133,703 of RJWJ010000010.1, read as the reverse complement.
AGCACACTATTAAAATAAGAACAATATTTGTAATAATAACTAGCTAAAAATCAAGGCCCGTATCTCTTAATTTGTCCCACTTAACAATGATAAATTAGCAATTATGAAGTGAAGGTGAATTTATAAACTTTAAATGGAAATGCAGCCTATAGTTGTATTATAGAAGTGGTTATAATACCTGGTTATGTTGACATGATTTATGAAGTATAGCAACATAATAATGTTCTTTTTTCCCTAGAAAATGAAGAAAATATTTCTTTTGGAAACAGTAAGCTCACACAAAATTAGAGGTATTAACAGCAAGACTAAATTTTTTTTCTGGGCAGGGCATGCACGAAATATACACAGAATGATCTTTTTTATCTATATTTCATTGCCATGAAACAAAGTAATCTTCATTAGTCTTATATTAGTTTGTGGGGTTTTTTTATTTTTTATTTTTTTGAGACAGGGTCTCACTCTGTTGCCCAGGTATGAGGGCAGTGGAGTCATCATAGCTCACTGCCACCTCAAACTCCTGGCCTCAAGTGATCCTCCCACCTTAGCCTCCCATAGTGCTAGGATTACAGGCGTGAGTCACTCCTGGTTTGTTATTAATGCTGTCAAATTTTGAGATGAGTATATCCCAGAATACACTATTAGTGCCATTTTAGCCCATGGTTTGTCCTTATCAGACTTAGGAAGGCAGCATAGTATCATGTGACAGTTTAAAAAATAATTTATTTTTAGCAAGTAGGACCATTATCTTCGAACAAATTATGTAACAGATAAAAGTAGAACAGCTCTGGTTGAAGACAAATAGGGATGCAGAGCCCACCATATTGCGGCTTCATCTTTCTGAAACTCTGGGGCTTCCAGGAAGACAGCTTGGATACCTCTATTGTACTGGAAAACATGGGGTTTTGAGTCTCCTACGACTGGATTTAAATCCCAGCTCTCCTCCTTACAAACTATGGAATGGTGGGAGAGTTATTTAATCTCTGTGAGATTCAGTTACACGTGTCTGAGGGGTTAACCACAGTAACCAATATTACTGTTTATAATTAGTGTATGGATAGTTTACTCAATAAATATCAGCTCACTTCACTTTTGTTTAAAGTTAAACATAAAACAACTTGTTCCACAGTTTGAAAAACGATCGTATTAATAATAGTTGTCTCCAGACATAGGCCTCCCAAAATTCAGGTTTAGATATTTTCAATATGGCTCAGGTGTGTTTTTCTCCTTCAAATTATTAGTGTCAAGTTTCTTCTTGTCCCAGGGGTTCTAACTATGGCTTACTCCCATTCTTATTATATCTCGTTAACCCTAGATAAACACACAAATCAGTGGTTTATTATGAAAACCCCATAATACACAGTGAATGTTTCACGCTTCTCATGTTTTTCTTTCCTAGACAAAGGAAACAAAAACAAGTAAACTTTTGGTTTTCAGATTCAAATAGGACTGTTGAAACTGTTTCTTCACACTATATTTTATTAGGGAGGTCATTACTATTTTTATCTAGGAGGCCATTCTTTTTTAAAAAAATCAAATTTGATTCTATTTCTCTCAATTTATCAGTAAATACAACTTTTTAGTTTCCTCGAAGCAAGGCAAACCATATTTTTTTCGCGATATAGCATTTGTCGGCTTATTTTAATAGTCTCAGCCCTTAATCTTAAGGTGATGAGGGCAGATAAAGGATAGAAAGACATTATATGAGTAAAAAGGAGACTTGATATCTCAAGTTAGTTTTTGGCTATTGCATTTAAACTGATGATTACTCATTCCAGCGCATCAAAGGCAATATTTAGTGATCTTTCTTTCTTTTTTTTTTTTTTTTGAGACAGAGTCTCACTCTTTTGCCTGGGGCGAGTGCCGTGGCGTCAGCCTAGCTCACAGCAACCTCAAACTCCTGGGCTCAAGCAATCCTACTGTCTCAGCCTCCTGAGTAGCTGGGACTACAGGCATGCGCCACCATGCCCGGCTGATTTTTTCTATATATGTTTTTAGCTGTCCAATTAATTTCTTTCTGTTTTTGGTAGAGACGGGGTCTTGCTCTTGCTCAGGCTGGTTTCGAACTCCTGAGCTCAAACAATCCGCCCGCCTCGGCCTCCCAGAGTGCTAGGATTACAGGCGTGAGCCACCGCGCCTGGCCTACTGATCTTTCTTGACCCAGAAATGACATGGGCAATATCTAATACCTCTAAAACTCTCTAGTTTTGTGGCATGATGGTCAAGAGTGAGGCCTCTGGAGACAGACTGTCTGGGTTAGAATCCCAGCTTGTGCAAGTCACTTAACGTCTTGCTGTTGTTTCCTTATCAATGAAATGGAGATAATAATAGTGTTTACCTCACTATGAGGATTGAATGACTTAAAAATGTTAATAACTAGGCCGGCACGGTGGCTCACGCCTGTAATCCTAGCACTCTGGGAAGCCGAGGCGGGCGGATCATTTGAGCTCAGGAGTTCGAAACCAGCCTGAGCAAGAGCGAGACCCTGTCTCTACTAAAAATAGAAAGAAATTAATCGGACAACTAAAAATATATAGAAAAAATCAGCCGGGCATGGTGGCGCATGCCTGTAGTCCCAACTACTCGGGAGGCTGAGGCAGAAGGATCGCTTGGGCCCAAGAAGTTTGAGGTTGCTGTGAGCTAGGCTGACGCCACGGCACTCACTCTAGCCCGGGCAACACAGCGAGACTCTGTCTCAAAAAAAAAAAAATGTTAATAACTTAAAATATTGCCTGGCACATAGTAAGCACTCAATCATTATTATCACAATTTATATTTGTGCACTGGTGTCCCTCCTTATTCATTAAGACTCATTGGATGAGCCCCTATTCTATGCCAGTCACAGTGATAGACACCTCAGTTCTAAATCATCCATCAGTCATGCCCCAAAGAGCTTAGAGTAAAGTAGAAAGAAAGAAACAAAAAAAAGACTTGTTGCTGTAACACAGGTTCTTAAACAGGATTCAGGGAGTCTGTAAACTTGGATGAGAAAAAAAGTTACATCTTTATTTACACTAACCCCTAGCTGCAATTTAGCTTTTCCTTTTAGGTGACAAATCACATTAGTGTTAGCAGTGCCTGTGGCTTTGTTACTAAGAGAAATTTTCATATCACATTACAGATATTTCCATATCACATTACAGTTCTTGCAGGTATCTCAAAATATTATTTATCCTCATCACTTTGAAATTTTGATAGTTATCTGACTGACCAGCTGCTACATCTCATTTATTATTTAGTACATTTGTAAAGAAGAACTTATAGTACTACATCACTTTTTAGTTTTTTACTATTTTAGTAACAGTATTTTATTATAATTGGTTTCCTTTATAATCTGATAAATTTTATATTTATACATTTTTTTAAAAGGGATTCATAGATGTCACTAGACTGCCAAGGGAGTCTCAAAAATGTTAATAATCCCAACAGATGAGTCTACATAAGGCGAAGTAAGGGCACTAGTGAAAGAGTGGATAATAGGAGTACAAAATGGGTTTTTTTTGGTATGAGAAGCTAGGTGGCCGTTAGGCTTTAAAACAAACGAACTTAAAAACAGCTTGTGGTACATTATTAAGGATGACTGTATCATTATTGCAAAAGAGCATAGAAATTGGAGTTAGAAAAACTGGGTTTATGTCACTACTCTGCCACTAAATGACCAAGTCTCTTAACCTCTCTAACCCTATTTTGTCAGCTGTAAAATGGAAATAATGGCAGCTTCACAGGATCATTATGAAAAAGCTTTTATACTCATAAAAAATAATGATAACTTTAAAGTATTAAAACAATTGCTATCCTTCTTACCTTGCATACATATCTAGTCCTGTGCTAGGAAAAAAAAAAGACAACAGCCTTTGCTTTTAGGAGTTTACAGTTCCATTCCAGATATCACATGAAGGCAAAAACAAACAAATCTCCTGGAAAGCAATTCAAATTCAGTGTGAGGTAAAGGAGTTAAACGTATACAAGTCATTGACAGTGAATTGCCTAACAATTCACTAACAAATCTCAAAAAACCTAACAAATCTCAAAAACAATTGTCACCCCAAATTTAGAAATAACAACACAAAATAAGCTAGTCGCAAATGGCACCAACCCTGACATGATCTCTAAACATATTACCTATCTAATTAGGAAAACGGTAATGTAGCTAAGGTAACCTTTCAATTAATTCTAATTGATCTGAGGCATTAAGTTTTTGTTTTGTTTTGTTTTGTTTTTTTTAGCATTCTACATACATTCTAGACAAAGGACAATCCCAAAGTGAAAATTTGTTACTATGCCTCTCCCATAGCATGGTTGGCTTTGATTCTCATGACCAGTGCTAGTTAGCTACTGTACATAAAACCATGCATATGCCCATGCCCAAGCTGAGAATGCTACCAAAGTGTTCTTAAGGAAATAACCTCTAAGAACATCTCAACTCCCTTAGCTCCATTTCTCTGTTTATCAAAGATTTATGATAATCCATCACTAGTTTTTTTTTCTTTGATTGTACCTCTTTCTCCACCTGTGCCGTCTCCCCCCAAAACGGGAGAACCTGTACAAATGATAAAGACTGGTCATTTTGCCAGTTATACCTACTGTTAATTAATAAATTAGCATTCTTGTTTATAACTAGATATTTTGTAATTTGCTTAGTGTGAGTGAATTCTACAGACCCTGACTGAATTGATGAAACCTCATTTTCTAACCCTGTAAAGCAGTTTACCAAGATCTAAAAACCCACGAGCCTCTGTGGGATGGCATTAATCAGAGAAGGCTGAATTTCAGAAATCCAAAAAAGAAAAAAAAAAACTCTTTTTGTGGGAAGATATAAAAAATACAGAGTACAGAGAACAGTATAATAAACAAGAAAGCACTCTGAACTTTTTGTCTGAATCTAATATACAGCCGTCGTCTTTTAAAAATTAGCAACAGGTATACCCGATTTCAGATAATACTTAATTTCAGATGTGTTCCTGAAATGCCAAATTTTATATTAAATGCATCATTTGTAGGGCTCACTTTAAGTAGCAAAGTCTTTGATAAAGCCAGTACTTGAGGTATTTAAATAGCCATTCCAAAGATAATTAGTTTTGTAAACAACTTGTTTAACAAAGACACTTGCGTAAACAGTGTTTTGCAGTTAACTACAGAGAACTCAAAGTAGACATTTGAAAAATGCTATATAGATACAGTATGAAATGGTTCTATGTTTATAGATTGGGATTTTTGAAGGTAGTATTTCACTTTAATGTAGTGTAAGATCATAGAATCTGAATTGGATGAACATTCTTAGAGATCGTCTTCTCCAACCCGAAACTCAAATCTTTAAGAATATTAGCTCAACTCCAGACTAACCCGTACCCGAAGACTGAATCGGGCCTACGCGTCTTTTTAAGCAAGACCCGCAAAACACCGTATTCCCCCTCAAGTTTTTGATCGCAAACTGTATAGATTCTCAAGAAGAGTGTAAGTTCTTCTAAGAAATCATCGTTTTCGCTCTGACCACTACTATGGTTTCTGGAGCCAAAAATCCAAATATCTGGACTTTGCTCCCATCACATTGAGAAGACGCCTCCTCTCTCAGTAAAGACCCTGAAGCCTACAGGAAATAGTTTCCCTCCCTGCAACAATATAAATCGCTCCCTTTGGTGGAGCCCCGTCGCGTCCGACTGCAGCCGCCGCAAACCCTTGCCGGTGCCAGGTGGGACTCGGCCATGGGTGGCTTGGGGCACGTGGTGTTCAGAGGGCAGGGGACGCGATTCCCGCCCCGGGAGCCCCTCAGCTGAGAAGCGACCCTGATCATGGGCACACCAACCGCCGTCAGACCCCTTCCTGGGAAGTTAGAGACTCGATGATCTGTAATAGATCTCCGTTCATTTAACAGGCCCCTCGCCCCCAATTCCTCTGAGGCCCGCCTCTCCTCAGGGGGTCTCGTAACCCCCTGGGGGCGGTGACTGACGACGCTCAGAAGGCGAGAAACGGCTCCCTAAGCCGCTCGCTGGGTCCCTCTCTCCCCACAATGCACCGGGGCCAGCAGGAAGGCCGCTCCGACCCCTAATTTTCCCGCGAATTCAGTTCAAAGAGGCGGCCGGGCCCGCGATCGGCAGCGCGCACGGGCCAACCAAGCCGCGCCTCCGCGAAAAGCACCTCCGCGTGACTGACGGGGGACTCCACGGGCCAACGGGCTGGGCGGCCGGGCGGCGCGCGCTCCCGCCGGCCAATCAGAGCGCCGGGCGGGGGAAGTGGGCGGAGCGAGGCCAGGGTAGGGTGAGCGGCCTCCGGAGCGAAGCGGGGCTCTGAGGAGACACTTTTTTTTTCCTCCCTCCTTCCCTCCTCTCCTCCTCCCTTCCCTTCCCCTCTCCTCCCCTCTCTCCTCCTTCCCCCCTCGGTCCGCCGGAGCCTGCTGGGGCGAGCGGTTGGTATTGCAGGCGCTTACTCTCCGGGGCCGCCCGGCGGGTAGCTGGCGGGGGGAGGAGGCAGGAACCGCGATGGCGCCTCAGAAGCACGGCGGTGGGGGAGGGGGCGGTTCGGGGCCCAGCGCGGGGTCCGGGGGAGGCGGCTTCGGGGGTTCGGCGGCTGTGGCGGCGGCGACGGCTTCGGGCGGCAAATCCGGCGGCGGGGGCTGTGGAGGCGGCGGCAGTTACTCGGCCTCCTCCTCTTCCTCCGCGGCGGCAGCGGCGGGGGCCGCGGTGTTACCGGTGAAGAAGCCGAAAATGGAGCACGTCCAGGCTGACCACGAGCTTTTCCTTCAGGCCTTTGAGAGTGAGTGTCTGTGAGGCTTTGATGGCAGCAGTACCCACTCTTCCAGCATCGGGGGACGGGACACTGTGCTGGGCCCCCCTTCCTCCCCGGGAGTCCAGTTGGTTTGAGAGTGGAGGGAGAAATTGAGGGGGATGTGCCCCCCTTCAGGGATTACGGCTCCAGAGGATCCAAAGTCTAGGGCCTTTGGGGGAAGTGGAAGAGGGGGTCCAGGGTAGGTTGCTGACTCCCCGAAGATACCCAAGAGGTTCGGCACCGGGGCCCCACGTTAAGAGCAGCCTTCTTTTAGATGCAGAGGTTACAGTTGAGCTGAGGTGCAGTCAGACCCCAAGACTAGTTCTTGTTTTCTTTCATGCCTTTCATACTCTAGAAGTACAGGGGTTTCGGTTGTAGGTTTTGAGGTGCAAAATTAAGCCTGTGAAGGGATGAGTGCAGAAGAACCGACGAAATTGTCATTAGTCCGAAACGCCTTCTTCGCGCTAACTTGGTGCTGCATGTTAGCATGGCACCTTTGATGCTTTAAACCTTTCAAATATATCCACCCATTTTTTGGATACGTAAACTGAGACAGGGATCAAGCGTCTTACTTCTCTGGAGACGACCCCGGAATTCTGCTCTTTGTACTTGGCTTTATTCCGGCACTTTTTTTTTTTTTTTTTGTATCATTTTCTGTTTTTAAGGTCAGTTTGGAGGGCGAAACTGGGACTTATTTGGAAAGGGGAGTAAGGTTTCTGGAAACAATAGAATTTATTAACATCATGACTATAAATAATTTTAACTGTTCTTTAATGAATGTTACATCCTAATTGTTTTCCCTTTTTGCTATTTTGTGGATGTTATAATTTGGGTGATCTTTAATAGCTAAATATCTTACAGAAACTTGAATAAACTTGGCTCTACCGCCAAATGTCCTTATTTACAATTTTATTGTGGCATAGTTAAGGGCATGGTATCAGCTGTGCTTGGAAAGACGTATTACATTAATACCCGTCCTTCATTCTCTCTCATTAGTGCTTCATGAAATTCTAATTGGAATTTAATACAAGGAATTTCAGTTTTTATTGAAACGAATATTGAGGTTGTTTTAGAGATTCACATTATTTTGCCTAATACACTTCCAAAAATCTGTAGAGGCTTTAATTGGAAATATGATGGAACTTTGTCACCACTGAAAGGCAGTGGTGACAGACATACTTGCATCTTCTTTTAGTTTAATTTGAAACTAAAACTAAACTAACTGAAGACTAAGTGGAAATTTTAAAAATTCTTTCAAAACGTTATGAGAAGACAAATCCTCCAAGAAAGTTTTAGCTATTTGCTTTCTGATGAGTCCGCCTTGGAAACGTCAGCTCTAGTAAGAGATAGCTCTGGTCACAGAACAGCTTGAGTTTTCTCTAATGTTGCTCTTCATTTATGAGACGTTTAAATGCTTTAATAGTATAGTTATTCATATTTAGTTTGATGCTACTTTATTTAAAGAAATGTGATATTAATAGGTCATTAATGTAACTGGTATGATATGTGTGTATTTTTCATCTTTAACCTGAGTTCTTTATAACAAATTACATTATAGCTGATTGAAAATTTGACTGATTTAATTTTAAGCATTAAAAAGACTTGAGAATCTGTCAAATGTGTAAAAAACACATGTTGAGGTAGTATTTATATAGAGGTAATATTTACATTGAGCAAAGTAGATAAAAATTTAAACTATAATTAGAGATATTAATGAGTTTAGCTACAATCATGCCTCAGACGCCTTTCAATACTGACTTTTAATATACCTGTATTAGGATGTCTAGGAAGCGGTTTTATGCCATTTTGGCTGACTACTATACACATTTTTTTAAGTGACCAATTAAAAAGTGAAATTTTCATCTTGTTTCACATCAATAAATAGTTATCTTGTAGAATCCAACTACCTATTTCAGGTACTTTTTAGAAGGAGATGGATTATAAATAGTTTAAATTAGCTAAATTAAATGAATATAACTACTGCCCTTCAGTTTTGCCCAATAACAATAGCTACCTTAGAAAGGTTTAAGAACAGGATTATAGAGAACCATAGGTTTAAAATAAATGGAGATGAATTTTGTGAATGAATGCCATATATTGAATGCCTTTTGATTTTATGGCATATGCTGGTCTTTTTGATGTAAACATTAGTGCATGATTTCTGTAACAGGTGATTGGTTTATGCTGGTTAAAACGTGGGCTGAGTTGATATTTTCCTGACAAGTTAAGTCATAAGTACATTTAGATAATGTCTGGATTTTGTTTCCTGTTACCTAGAACCAACACAGATCTATAGATTTCTTCGAACTCGGAATCTCATAGCAGTAAGTAGTCAACAGAATTCATCAATATTATTTCTTTCTTAACAACTTCATCTGTATTTAATTTTAATATTTTAAAAATTTTTTTATAGCCAATATTTTTGCACAGAACTCTTACTTACATGTCTCATCGAAACTCCAGAACAAACATCAAAAGGTACATTTTTATAACTCTTATTTCAAGCTGATCAAACCATGTTAAAGTTTTGTTTTGAATTACTATTTCTAATTAAATATGAAAACAAGTAAAAGAGTGACTGGTTGCATTAGTTATAAAGTGATTTTTAATAGTGTCATTTTTGTAAATCCCAGTTTGTTCCTAGCATTTTTGCCCCTCCCCCAGAAATGATTTAGTAGTGAAGTGAATGAGATAATTTTACTGACTCATGTTTTTAATCTGTGCCACTAGTTATTTTCAAGTTTGGTAGAAGTCAGGGATTTAAATATTTCCTAAAGGGCTCAGAGTAACCATCTTTGATACATAAAATGTAAAAGTTAATTTTTGAATATTTGTTATATGTCTAACAATAAAGAATTAGCTCCTATAATGATAGGTTTAGAAAGTCTTGTTTATTTCTTTGATAGTAGTCTTACTGAAAGGGAAATACTTTTTTGAAGTCAATGGGATGAATGTTCTTAAAAAACAAGAAAGTCGGCCGGGTGCAGTGGCTCACGCCTGTAATCTTAGCACTCTGGGAGGCCGAGGCGGGTGGATCGCTCAAGGTCAGGAGTTCGAGACCAGCCTGAGCAAGAGCAAGACCCCGTCTCTACTAAAAATAGAAAGAAATTATTTGGACAACTAAAAATCTATGTAGAAAAAATTAGCCGGGCATGGTGGCGCATGTCTGTAGTCCCAGCTACTTGGGAGGCTGAGGCAGTAGGATTGTTCGAGCCCAGGAGTTTGAGGTTGCTGTGAGCTAGGCTGACGCCACGGCACTCTACTCCAGGCAACAGAGTGAGACTCTGTCTCAATAAAAAAAAAAAAAAAAAAGCAAGAAAGTCTTAATCAACTGGTCTTAAAGTGGAGTCTGGATGTGTGGGACAAAGATTTTTGCTGTGTAACATTTAAAGCTTAACCGTATGTAATTATGGAATGCAAGTTTCTTGTCCTAGGTACAAGATTATATTTTTTGACCATATCAAGTGAACAGGTTTGAATTTAAAGGAGAGAATTTGTATTAGGCATTTGGTGTTATAATCTTGACTTAGTAAGACTGTTAAGCTATCTTAAAAGACTTTGAAACCAAACTCCTTGGGACAGTGGTACCCAACCTTTTTGGCACCAGGGACCAGTTATGTGGAAGACAATTTTTCCGTGGGGGTGGGTGTGGGAGCAGAGGTAGGCAGAGCTCAGGCAGTGATGCCAGTGATGGGGAGCAGCTGTATAGATGAAGCTTCACTTGCTTACCCTTCACTCACCTCCTGCTGTGCGTCGCCCACCCTCTTCCTGAGTTTCATGGAAGACAATTTTTCCATGGACTATGAGGGAGCTCTGCAGCCTGGTGGGACTGCTGTTGGTCTGAGGCCTGGTGGTTGGGGACTGCAGCCTTGGAAGACTCCTACTAGTTATTAAATGGCATCACGTTTCTGTAGCAAGACGTAGTTGAATTTTGTAGATTTGTCTACTTGTATTTTGAAAGATTGGAATGTTAAAACCATTTGTCTTTTGATTATCTTTCTGAAGAGAGAGAGAATGAATTGCATTTAATAGGTGAAAATTGCTGAGCACCCAAATAACTTGGAGAGAGGTAATGAATTAGGTAACAGAATTAGATTTGTCAACTCTTTACCTGTCTAGTCTATTATTTGATCTATGCCAGCATTCAGCATACTTTTTCTGTAAGGGACCAGATAGTAAATAATTTCGGATTTGTGGTCAGGAGGCAAAATCAAGGGTATTGTGTAGGTATTTAATATAAAAAGAAAGAAAAATGTCCACAAATTTTTATTGATGAAATTCAAAATTCAATACAAAATACAACATTTTGTAGTACAGGCCTACTAATGAGAAATGTAGAATTCTTTTGGGGGGAGGGGGCAGATAACATTTTGCTTAATTGAAATTCAAAGTCACTGTTCTCCATCATCAAATCAATTGCTAATATTTATCTGTAAAATTGTTTTTAGCTCCTGGGTTGTACAAAAATAGGCAGTAGACCAGATTTGGCCCTTGGTCCATAGTGTGCTGACCCTCAATTTATTCTATAAAACTCAAATTTAATTAACTTTTTTCTTTCATTAAAGTATTTTTAATATGGAAGTTCAATTGAGTTATCTAGGATGGTGCTTGGTTTCAATTTTAAAAGTGATTAAGTTATTTTAAAATAAGTTCGAGTTAATCCATAAATGGAAAATATAATACACATTTAAAATCTAAGTTCATCATTTTCCTGTCATGTTTGTTTATTAGACAGTATGTCCCATTGTGGGATATGTTTCTGTTGTCTGCTATTGGGTGAAGATAGTTTAAAAGGCCTGATAGTAGAAACTGATTTTCTTAATTATTGCCCTTGAGGTTTTAAAAAAAAATTGTCTTTGGGGAATTTGGAAGCAATTTGCTAGCCAAAAAACATTTAAGTCCCACTTAATTTCCTACAAAAATGCATAGGAATCACTTAATTCTCTTGTTAATGTGCCTCACTTTTATATATGACTAATTTTTAAGAAATTAGAGCCAACTTATATCTTCAAATGAATGCTGTCTCCAAAGTGGTTGGTAACTTTGGAGGTGGCAAACTTAGTCCAGTGATTGTGATCTTTTCTCAAGACATTTTTGGAACTCCTTTTTTTAATATTACAACAACATAATATCTATTGTTGGAATAAGCACGTCACTCCCTTTGAAGTCATACTCTCAGTTCTCATATTCTGGTATGTTTATTAAACTCATCTCATACTTTAGTCTCACTTCATAGAGATATTCAAATTCTAAAGGCTAACACAACTCTGACAAAGTAGAAATATAGGTAAGGAGAAGGGCATCTTTTATCGAATCCATTTTACTAGATGTCATTTGAGCTGTTTCTGAACCCTCCCAAGAAAATTTCCTGAAATTTCTTGAATTTTTAAAATATTCTGCTTTTTGATAACTATTTCCCTTGTTAAATCTGAGCCAAAGTAGCATTACCTTTCTAAAGAACAGAAATACTTGGTGTTGGGGGAGGAGCTGCTTTTGTATAGTTGCTTATGTGGTTTGTTTTGTTTATTCCTAAAGAAGGCAGGGCTGCTTTTATGATCTTAACTATTTCAAATGGTTGTTAATATTTAATTTTCCTATTCACTTTTCTATATACAACTTCATAATATCGGAAGAGGTGAACCTTGGGACTTAAAAGTCTTACCTTTCTTTCTACAGACAGAATTTCTTCTTAATCATTACATAAAGATAAACATATTATTCTTAAAAGTTTCCAGTAACTTCACAACCCTCCTCAATAGTAACTTTCAGTACTTACACTTAACAGTTCTTGTAAGTAGCCTAAAAGAGTCCTACATTTTTCTTCTTTCTTCTCTCTTATCTGTGGAGATTGAAAATATATTGCCATCCTTCTTAAAGCACTTCTTACTATGGTCTGTTGGATGAAACTTTAATATCGAAGTTTTCAGTAACTCTAAAGGTAAAGAGAGAAGCTTTTTTTCCCCCTTAAGATCTTTGGTTAATGGAGGCTATTCTTACTTACCGGAGATATCGATTGTATCAATTCTGCTCTTCCTATCAGTGATTTATTGTAATATATTTATGTTAACATTTCTCTGCTGTTAATTTTTATTATAGTAGTTGAGTACAATAGTTCTTTTTGAGGAATGAGCATATTCATAATTTCTAGTATCTGCATTCAAGCATTATAAAGTAGTAAGTTAATGTGGAATACATTAAGCTTTTCAAGTTCTAAATTTGAAGAGAATATATGAGTATGAAGAGAAACGTTTGTTTCTAATTAAATTACATGGATCTAGATTTTTAGCCTCTGTCTGCAGGGGACATATCATAGACTACCTTAAGAACTAAGATGAGGCTTGTCTTACAATCTATTCATCCTTTAATTGTTTTGGGAGATTATACATAATTTAAGTTTCTATTGTGGAAAAATTACTTTTTTCTCTTAAACTTACTAAGTTAAAAGCTAATAATTTTATTATGATGGGTATGTCCCCTTCAGAATTTTTTCATGATATCAACAGCCATCTCTTTAGTATGATACATATATATCATCTAACTTTAGGCTTTGCTAATAATCTTGGAGGATGTCTTGTGAACTTCAGATACATTTTATCCATTTTTTTATGTGATGTTGCCAGTATATATTTGTTGGGTTGCTTAAGAGAAATGTGTCTCAAAATACATATAATTTACGTTTGTTGGCTCAATTCAGCAGATGCTTGAATACCTGCCCAAGTGTAAGGCACTATGCAGGCACTACATGGCTTTCCTTGAAGAAAAGCAATCAGTGTTCTTCAGGAGCTTATAATCTAGTAGGAGAAATAAAATATTTATACAAATTTCATATGTAGAAGACCAGATATAATAAATGTAGACCAAGTGCCATGGGTAAAGAGAAATCACTCTGATTTGGGAATAATTACAAATGGTCTCATGAAAAAGTTAGTATTTGAGATGGGGCTTGGAGGCTTATCTGCTGTATGGTAACATATACTGTCGTAATAGTATTCATTGTATGGCTAACCATCCATAATTTATCTTACTAAAAATAATCTGATTTCCATCTTGCCTATAATAGTGACAATAAAGTGTAATTTGTTTGCTTTTCCCAGTTGAGAAGTGATTATTTTGTTTATCTGTTTCTTCCAGGAAAACATTTAAAGTTGATGATATGTTATCAAAAGTAGAGAAAATGAAAGGAGAGCAAGAATCTCATAGGTAAGATAACCTATCAGTTTACATTAAGTGATATACTTGAGGAAAGAGGAAAAATTACAGTGATCATTTCCCAAATGATCACCTCACTATCATGAAGAGTTAGAAGGAACCTTAGAGGTCAGTTGGTTCAAACTTAAACACAAGTCAGGAATTAATTTCTGTAGCATCCCTGGCAGAGAATCCTTAAGCCTTGGCTTGAATACCTCCAAGTCAGGGAACTCACTGCTTTATAAGGCAGTTGTGTTCATTATTGTTTATCTCCATTAACAGTTTCTTGTGTTTTGAATGAGAGTCTCTGTAACTTCTGCAGTTGATCTTAATTCTACCTCATCGAAGGAGAGATGGAGACTCACATTTAGGTATACTTGCTATGTGCTAGATGAGGTGGCAGGTGCTTCACAGTATCATATCTTTTCTAAGTAATTATCCTCAAATAAGAGAGGGGCTTTTTTTCCATCTTTTCTTCTTCCCCTTATTTAAATCTTTGAGGCAACATATTCATAACTTTATTTTGTATTTGAAATATGTTTCTCATATGATAGTTTCAGAAACTTGACCCTTTGGACAGAATCTACTTATTGTACATTTTCAAATATATACCCAGAACTAATCCCTGAATGTTCTAACTAGCCTAGTATCTGCCTACTCTAAACAGTGTGCTTCTGTTTATTCTTCGATATGTAATTGAATTGAATATTATTCTAGAGAGAAACAGGAATTTGGGTGGTTTTGTTCATTCATTGACTACTTTTAGAGAGAAATGTAGACGAAAAATTCTAGATTTTTTAAAAAAATGTAGTTGGAAAAATTGTTGCAATGTATTTTTCTCCTGAAGTTTTCTTTTTGTTTTTTTCTTTCCTAAGATTTCCACCTCCTATCTTCTAAAGTTTTAAATCACATCTTACCAATTTAGATAGGATATACACTTAAAGGTGCTTCATTTATGTTTTCTCCTTGTTTTAGTGCTAAAAAGACTTCATTTTTTGCAGTCGCTTATCTTTTAAACTTGGCTTGAATTAGGTGACTCTCTTACTTGAGTTGTAAAATCACAGTTTTAATTTTATATCTTAACAATCTTGTGGGATTGAAGTGTAATTTATGTTTCCATATCTAGGCAATCCTGACTTGTAAATCAAACTGTGATAGTTCATTCTAGAAGCTGAGGTCCTGAATTTACCTAATCCTTCTATTACTGTTCAGGGAATACTCCATGAGAGAGAACTGAGAATATTCCTAGTGCATGTGTGTTATTCTTAGCAAATTCCTATTCCAGATCCTTTTCTGGTTACTTGCCCTGGACAGAGCTCTTGGGCTCTTCGGGGCTTTTTAAAGTGTCCTGCTCTGACCCCGCCTGCTTCTTTTCTCCTGACCACCTTAATAGTTTGCTCTCTAGGCCTTTCACGGTTCAAGTGGGAAGGAAGAATGAACCAAGAAGAAGAAGAAAACTTGACCTTTTTCTTCATCTTTCTCATGAAGGTTCTACCTTCATCGTTCTTAAACCCTACTGCTATCTCATTGTGACATTGGCTTTGATAAATATTACTGAGCTTTCCTAAGAATGTGTTGCGAGGGAGATATTATAATAATTCTCCCTGAATAATTGTTTCTCCAGTAATTGTATTCCTTTCCACTCAGTGGGTTCAGCAGCAACTCACAGAAACATCAGAAGGTTACATAAAATTCCTGCTTGTAATTTTGGAAGAGAACTTTTTCAACCCTTGGGGTCTATCGGTTGGCCATTTCAACCCCCCAAGATTTTCATGAAATGTCTGAGTGTTGCTCCCAAAGGCACTACGATGAATTAGGGAAGTGCTTCATTTTAAGTTTACTCCCAAGACCCTATATTATTAACTTCAAAATATTTCTTATCTCAAACATAATCTTATTCTATTATCACACAGTGTTCTAAGAAGTGCCCTAGACACTTGGTACGTAACGCCAGCACTATAAAACTTGCTTGTGGCCTGGCAAGGTTGCTCATACCTGTAATCCTATCTGGGAGGCAGAAGCGGGAGGATTGCTTGAGCTCAGGAGTTCAAGACCAGCCTATTTACCAAAAATAGAAAAACTTAGCTGGGTGTGGTGGTGTGTGCCTATAATCCCAGTTATTCAGGAGGCTGAGGTAGGAGGATTGCTTGAGTGAGACCAGAAGTTTGAGGCTGCAGTGAGCTAGCTATGATGATGCCCCTGCACTCTACCCAGGGTGATAGAGCAACAAAACAAAACAAAACAAAAACTTTGCATGTAAAATCTATTGTCAAATTCTTTTTTTTTTTCCTCACAGCAACCTCAAAGTCCTGGAGTTAAGCAATCCTCCTGCCTCAGCTTCCCAAGTAGCTGAGACTATAGGCACAAGCCACCGTGCCCAGCTAATTTTTCCTATTTTTTGTAGAGATAGGGTCTTGCTCTTGTTCCAGCCGGCCCTCAGATTTTCTTAAAAGAGAACTAAACAAATCTTTGTTGTTCCATGACATTAATTAGTAGAAGTTAAAATCTTAAATCATATGCAAAACTACCTCTCCTCTGTCTATATTCTCTGTACCATTTCAGATATAGGGATCTCATTCAGTTTGATTGGATCCTGGATCTGTTCAGCAGCTGTAGTCAGGAGGCTTCTACTGGAATTCATGTTCTTTCAGCACTTCCAAAGTTATATCTCCATTCCCAAGCCCAATATATTTCATTTTTTAAAGTTTAAGGGGAATATCAAGATGCACAAAAATACCGTAGTACTACAGCCCAAAAGTTAATACAATCAAATAAATGCCTGCCCTAATTATGACATTCGTAGTGACTTATAAACTAAACCAAAATCCCGGCATTGTGGAAAAGTTGGTGGTGGTTCAGGATCTTTTACACTTTGGATCTACAGTTAATCTTACAAGTAACTTGCAGAGACTTTCTATTAGCGGAAGGAGCTGATAGAAAAAAGAAAAATAGGGACACTTCATGGTTTATACTTCTCTAAGGTGCCAAGCAATTCATGACAATAGACTAGAACTGTTATTGGTAACCTTAAAACTCAATAATAAAGCCTGCTATCTATGCAGATTGTTTCTTTTCTGGAAGAGTGGCTTCTGAAACTCCCGGAGCAATTAACAAATTTTAGAAACTTATTGTGGTTGCACCTTCAGTCCCCAGGTTTTTCCTGTTACCTCTTTTTGCTTTTTTGTTATCATTATGCATCATTTAAAACATCTTTATTTTATTTATAGAAGATTTGATATAATGTCTTATATTCTCTCCAGTTCTTCTTTCTGGTACTCCACTTTTGAATTTACTATGGATTTTGAACAAGCACTATGGCTTATTCGAATAAAACTCTTGCCTTTCTGTAGTTGTCCATCCTAGCAGGATCCCAGGGGTTTCTTATGCTATCAGTCCTACCAATTTTGGAATTCTGTAGTCATAACCCTTGACTTCCAGGTGCATCCCCATGGACTGAAACACATCATGAAAAGATCTCCAAATTGGAGTTCCTTCTAAAAGTGTTCCCCAGGGCCAAATGAGAAGCAAAATGTCTCCTCTCTCTTCTCCTTATTCCTCTTCCATTCCTGGTCCACTGTTAGTAGCTGGAGAAACCCCTCAAAAGATAACCTGAATTATAACTTTTATTCAGAATATTTTCAGGCATGTGTTTTTAGTAGATTGATAAGGCAGCATACCTTTTATCAGTTTTTGTGTTTTTTTTTTTTTTATTGCAACCTAAACTCTTGAATTAGTAATCCTCCTTTTCCACACATCCCCTTTTCTAAGCATCTTTTTGTACAATAACAAGGTCTGGATCTATACTTTGGGGCAGGAATAGGGAACTTCCTGTTTCCTTAGCATGCCATGTCCCAGGTCCTATACTAAGCCCTATGGGATATAATGGTGAGCAAAATGATGAAGGCCCTGCCTTTATGGAGCTTAGTGTTTAGGGGGAGGGACATAGTCATGTAAGTATAAAATAAGCTGGGAAAGAAAAGTATAGGGAAACTATGAGTGCATAAAGCAGGAGAACCAGCTCTCATTTGAGGTATCGGGTATGGGAATAGTGATGGTCAGGGAAAGCTTCTCTGAAAAAATAAACTGAGATCTGAAAGATGAGTATAGGAGTGAAATGAGGAGAGGGAGGATGAGTAGATAGGTGGTTCTAGATAAAAAGAATATTGTACATCTGGCATATGAGGCCAGAGTAGCTGAGTAGAGAGAGTAGGGAGAGTGGCATGAGAGGAGGCTAAAGCAGATGGCCATGGCCACGTAATGCGGGGTCTTGTAGGCTATTTAAGGATGTTAATCTTAAGAAAGCCATTAAATTATTTTAAATGAAACTATTATGTTAATGGTTTTTCCCTACCCTTCTTTTTTGTAGATTTAGCTACATTTTTAAATCTTTAGGCTGCTGCTTAGGTTGGTTGTATGTCTTTTCCACCATTAATAAGATCTGATGTCTCCCCCCCGCCCTTTTTTAATAACCCTCCTGTCTTGACTGTAAGTTTTGAAGTTGTTTTCAAATTGGTGGCATCTTTTCACTCTTGAGTTTTTGTTCTTTTTTTTAGAACCTGGGCTATGAATTTCTTTTTATGTATGTACTTCTCAAATCACTTGCCACTGAGCATATCCAATTCTTAAAACCTGGATGTTTTAGCTACTTGGGAAGCTGAGGCAGGAGGATGCCTTGAGGGCCAGGAGTTTGAGACCCACCGGGCGATACAGTGAGACCCCATCTCAAAAAAGTAAAAAAGAACCTGGGTGTTTAAGAACAAATTTTTAAGATATTCCTTGTATGATCTTTGGGTTTGTAGTAGTTACTTTGCGTTTTCTCTAGTACTTTAGGAAGGTCATCTATTTATAAATAATAGGTATACACCATCCCCTATTAAACTTTATCTCTCACTAGAAAGTGTTTTCATCTGTGTGTCTGAACCCTGTATTTTGAGACCCTGGATGCCAGAATAATGGGCTTGATGTAGTCACCAGTTCCTCAGCTTAATATATCATAGGATAAAATGTATAAGAAAAGTTGGGTAGCTAACATCTGTAATAGTGTAGCTGTAGCCCATCAAACCTGTCCTGTGTTGAGGTAATATAGCCATGACTCTAGAAACGAAGCCTTGTATCTGCCACTATCTGATTAATGTGTACAAATTAGAGGCATTAATCTTGGTCCTTTTTCAAGACAGAGTCTCACTCTGTCGCCCTGGGTAGAGTGCAGTGACGTCATTGTTGCTCACTGCAACCTCAAACTCTTGGGTTCAAGTGATCTTCCTGCCTCAGCCTCTCAAGTAGCTGGGACTTACAGGAGTGCGCCATGACGCCTGGCTGATTTTTGTAGAGATGGGGTCTTTGCTCTTGCTCAGGCTGGTCTCAGAACTTTTTGAGTTCCAAGCAATCCTCCCACCTCGGCCTCCTGGAGTGCTAGGATTAATGGGATCTGGTTATTCTTACTAATAGAAGTTTAGGTTCCTCCATGAATCTGGTTTGAAAATGTTTGTCCCTTAAGAATTTACTTAATCTCATTCTGCAGACTGCTTTAAAACTGTCAGATGTTTGTGCTTGGAATCTAGCATCTGAAAATTTCAAATTCTCCATCTAATTTCTTATTACCATGTTGCTTGCTTTGTGAGAAGATAGAGACAGGGAACACATCACATAAATGAACCAAATCATTATATGATATCCTGTCCTGGTCATCTGAAGTAGATCCTTTGTAGCCTAAAACCAAGTAGCCCTGACCAACCTTACATGTTTCTTTTCCTTCCCTTTGTCTGATCCAACTTAACCAATTAAGACGTGGACACAGTAGCCACAAGAGAGGGAAGAGGGAAGGCAAAGAAAACTTTGCCCTTTTTCCTTGGAAGAAACTGCCTGTGGAAGGGATCATTGGTATACTTTATTCTAGGTACATATCAGAGTGTTTACTTTCAGGTGGGGGAGGGGACATCATGCATAGCAAACCACATTCCCAATGTTATCTTTTGAATTGATTAATTGAAAATTTGGAGTTCTTTTTCTCAAACAATATTATATAATACTGGCTCTTTGTGTAGGCTATCCTGTGTAAGCTATAAGGTACCATTTAAAACAGTGTGTCTCAAAACAGTGTGGTGAAAGACCTTTTTATTGGTTCCTTGTTTGTTTTCAATTTTCAGTCTTTTGTTAAAGTCTTAGTCTCAGTTTCTTACATTATTGTGGAACGGTAAGTTTCCCTAATGACTTCAGTTTGTAGACCACATTTTGAGTAACACTGATTTAAAATATTTTCTGGGGTAGATAAATGCAAGGTCTTTCTGGTATTTCAAAGTTGGATCTTAAAATCATATTTCCCAGAAAAATAATGTAAATGATGCTGTTAGTACCACAGTGTAATGGGCCATGATTCCTGACCTTTAAAAGCTTATTACTCTAGGAGGACATTATCTTATGGAAAGCATTTATTTGTTGGGTACCTTTCTGTAAGACACTGCTAGGTGCTAGGGACACCCATATAATAAAAAGATTTTTGAAAGAGAATGTGTATGAAAAAATATTGACAAAAAAGTGGTAAATACAAGTGCTTATTAACTAAAAAAGTGATCATTAAGCTCAAGGATAGTTGAGGTTGGGGTCTTTGTAGAAAAGGGAGAGAATACTTTGCTAGATCCTTTATTTTTTTCTACAACCTTCACAATCTTGAGAGAAATTGTATCCTCATTTTATAGGTATCAGGACATAGTTAATAACTGGAACCAGAATTCAAACCTGGATTTTCTGACTATTGAATCATTCTATTCTGTTTTCCTATATAAGGCTTTAAGGGAGATGAGAAATGAGAGCCATTTCAGCAGTCAGACAAAAGATTTGGTAGCAGGGGACTCATTCAGAAATTTACAGAAAGGAGCCAGGCATGGTGGTGCACTGCTGTAGTCCCAGCTACTTGGGAGGCTGAGGTCAGAGAATTCCTTGAGCCAAGGAGTTCGACACCAGCCTGGGCAACGTAGTGAGACCCCATCTCAAAAGAAAGAAAAGAAAATTTGCAGAAAGGGATAATAGATACAAAATTAAGGTTAATTTGGCTGGGCATGGTGGCTCATGCCTGTAATCCTAGCACTCTGGGAGGCCAAGGTGGGAGGATGGCTTGAGCTCAGGAGTTCGAGACCAGCCTGAGGAACATAGTGAGATCTTGTCTCTACAAATAAATAGGAAAAATTAGCCAGTCATGGTGGCAATCACCTGTAGTCCCAGCTACTTGGCAGGCTGAGGCAGGAGGATTGCTTGAGCCCAGGAGTTCGAGGTTGCAGTGAGATATGATGATGCCACTGCATTCTAGCTTTGGCGACAGAGAGCTAGACCCTGTTTCAGAAAAAAAGATCATAATGTTAATTTAAGTAAATTACCCTGGTCTTAGTATGTAGGTTTAATTAAAGCAACTAAGAATAGGATAGACATGTTGTTAGTAATGGATTATCTTCTAACAGGTAGAAATTGTAGAATATTCATTCCTGTCTTTCACTTATGTTTTGGAGTTTAGATAGTTCTGCTTTGTAAGGTGGTATTTATGGAACTCTTTTTTATAGAAAAATGCTAGCTATCTTAGTAAAATGGCATGTACAAAGTATCTGATTCATGTCAGAAAGTAATATAAAAGTGTTTATAATATATGAATTACCTGTATAGAATAGGTTTTTAAGAATCCCATTGCGTACCATTTCTGTTGATACTTAAGTTATGGTTGTTATTAGTTTTTCCCTCATAGTTATACTTTCTAACTCTGCATGGACTCTTATACTTTTACTCTTCTGTAGTCATTTTGTCCTCCATTGATATTCTGGCATACTTTCCTTAGTACTGTTCTAGAAGTGTCCCTCAAGACCTCCACCCTGTAGTTCTTTTAGCAGACATGTTCATGACTTACTTCACTAAGAAGATACAGACATTCCTACGTTTTCCATTGAAATATCTTACTCACTTGCCTCTTATTTCTCTATCTTAGAAAAAGAGGAGTCCTAGGCATATTTATAAGCTAACCTTAATGTGTCCTCATTTCCAGTCATTACTTGCTCCTTAATACTCTTCTTGCCTCAATGTCTTTTTTTAACTCTTCCCCTCTGATGATAAAGATGGGGTGAGAACAGTCCATCGTATCTGTGATCCCAGCACTTTGGGAAGCCAAGGGGGGAGGATCACTTGAGCCCAGGAGTTTAAGACCAGCCTGGGCAGCATAGTGAGACCCCATCTCTACAAAAAATAAATTAGCAGGGCATGGTCTTGGGTGCCTGTAGTTCTAGCTGCTTAGGAGGCTAAGCCAGGAGGATTGGTTGAGCCTGAGAGTTGGAGGTTGCAGTGAGCTGTGATTGCACCACTGCACTCCAGTCTGGGTGCCAGAGCGAGATTCTGTCTCAAGAAAAAAAGCGCCTAGATTGTCACCATCATTTAAAAAAAAACAAACACCTACCCTTTAGTGGTCCTTATTGCCTAGTACCTATTGATTTTCATTCTTTTCACTGGTAAATTTCTTAAGTAAGGGATCAGTACTGCTTTCCTTACCCCACCATCTCCTCTATATAGCCCTCTGTAATCTGGTGTCTGTCCACATTGCTACTGAAACTATGCTCTGGAAAGTTAGGCATGGTCAACAAATAGATTATTCTGTTTTGCAGTTTAAAGATACTACAAAAACCTGTTGATGTTTCTGTTTATTCTATCCCATCCTAATAGTTTTTTAAACATTATTAATATATGTTTGTAAAAACAAGGATCCCTGTAGTCCATGCTTCCTTTTCCTTTTTCATAGCTTCTAAAACTAAAAATTAAAATGACATGTAGAAACAGTAAATTACAGATCTGTAGCAGATTTGTAATTGTATATTTCACTCTTAATAAAAATATAAAGTAATGGTTCTGCATCATTTGTTAGGAAGGTTGAATTTCCATACCTTTAAAATATTTAACACTTTTGTGTAGATTCAGCTCCTCTAATCAAAATTTCCTTTTGAGAAGTGGGAAGGGACACCTGCTCTCATTTTATAGGTAGGATACAAAACCCAGTAAATTATCTGGCTTCTTATTTGGTGGTCTGTTTTTTTGTGCCTTACTCCTTTGGTGTTTTTGTATTTTTTGCTTTTATTTTTGTGAACTGTGGGCTTTTTGTTGTTGATTTTTTTTAGGTGTATAGACACACTATTTTGGATGTCATGCTTAACAGGGAAAGCATGGAGTCATGGGTCTGAATAGCAGATGAGAATGAGAAAATCTTAAGTTTCCTGTATGATTCATTTAAAAAAAAAAAGAATGAGAAAAATATTTATAAATTAGCTAAAGTAGCTTTGATTTCAATGTTATATTTTAAAGTCTAGGTTATTGTACAGCATTAAAGTGACAAAAATTTTTTCTTTGTTTTATTTAGCCTGTCAGCTCATTTGCAGCTTACATTTACTGGTTTCTTCCACAAAAATGGTATGTACTTAAAAGTAAATATATTGGCATTCTAACAGCAAACGCCTTTGTGAATGTAAAAAAGAATGAGAATTTTGTGTGTAAATTTATAAAATTGTATTTAATGGAAGTGATGTTGATTCTGGTAATGATTTCAGGCTTTAAATTATTAAGGCTAATGATGAAAATTAACTTATTGCCTTAGAACTGGAATAGGTAAAGAAGCTCCTGAATAGCACCCTTTCTGCATAAACATTTTGAGTTGATATCATTGCATCAATGATGTTTAAAAACACACAGTAAAACAACTGAAATAATCACTACTACCAGTGGGATGTATCTGTAGGTTAGATATTATACAAAGGAAATTATGTAGTATTTTATGTTACTTCAGTAAAAGCTGAAAGCTGGGAAAAGTTACAGTTTTAAAAATGGATAAAATACTTGTCAGCTTGTCCATCATAAATTCTTAAATATAATTGTCTGCTGGAGTTAGTATTTTTAATCATCCATATTTGGTTTTCTGTGGTACTTCTAAAGCATATGGACTCTAATACTTTAGAAAGTTATAATTTGAATTTAATACATTCATTAGCCATTTGTTCCCAGGGACTTGTATAAAATATATATAAATTATCCACTACTGAAATTTTTGGAAAACAGTCTCATTAAACTTTTTTACTGTCTATATGACAAAATATGTAAAGCTCAAAAATTGCTCAGATTTATTCTGTTTTTAATTTGTTTATATTAAAGTAAGTGAGACAGTAAACTGTGTTGACACCTCTGTTTCCAGAAAATAATTTCGCATTATAACTTTGAAATTAGTAGAAGTTGGGAAGAAGCAGATATATTGCCTCTCTTGTCCATTCAAGGTGTATTTGGAGTTTTCTTTTTTTTAAATAATGTTTTTAAGACAGTAGGTATAAGGCCAGTCATGATGGCTCATGTAAGCCTAGGGCTCTGGGAGGCCTAGGCGGGAGGATTGCTTGAGGTCGGGAGTTTGAGACCAGCCTGACCAAGAACTAGACCTTGTCTCTACAAAAAATAGAAAAATTAGCCAGGTGTGGCACACACCTATAGTCCCAGCTACTTGGGAAGCTGAGGCAGGAGAATTGCTTGAACCCAGGAGTTTGAAACTGCAGCGAGCCGTGATGACGCCACTGCACTCTACCTGGGTAACAGAACCAGATTCTGTCTCAAAAAAGAAACCAGGTAGAAAACTGACATCAAGGCCGGGCACAGCGGCTCACGCCTGTAATCCTAGCACTCTGGGAGGCCGAGGTGGGTGGATTGTTTGAGCTCAGGAGTTCAAGACCAGCCAGAGCAAGAGCGAGACCCCATCTCTGCTGAAAATACAAAGAAATTAGCTGGACAACTAAAAATATATAGAAAAAATAAGCCGGGCATGGTGGCACATGCCTGTAGTCCCAGCTACTCGGGAGGCTGGGGCAGAAGGATTTCTTGAGCCCAGGAGTTTGAGATTGCTGTGAGCTAGGCTCACGCCACGGCACTCTAGCCCTGGCAATAGAGCGAGACTCTGTCTCAAAAAAAAAAAATTGACATCAAGGTCCTTAAAATCACCTGGGTGCAGTGGCTCACGCCTATAATCCTAACACTTTGGGAGGCCGAGGCAGGAGAATAGCTTGAAGTCAGGAGTTCAAGACCAGCCTGAGCAAGAGCGAGACCAGGTCTCTACCTAAAATAGAAAAAAAAAATTAGCCAGGTGCCATGGCATGCGTCTTTAATCCCAGGCTGGGGCAGGATTGCTTGAGCCCAGGAATTTGAGGTTGCAGTGAGCTATGATGATGCCACTGCATTCCAGCCCAGGGGGACAGAGTGAGATTCTGTCTCAAAAAAAATAAATAAATAAAACCTAAAATCAGCCAGGTGCAATGGTGCACACCTATATTCCCAGATCCCCAGGAACCTGAGGCAGAAGGATGGGTTGAGCCTAGGAGTTTAAGACTAGCCTGGGCAAGATACTAAGACCCTGTCTCAAACAAAACAAAAAACGGTTAATCTTCAAATCATAAGTAATCAGTAAAATTTTTTTTTTTTTTTTTTTTTTTTTTTTGAGACAGAGTCTCATTTTGCCAGGGCTAGAGTGAGTGCCGTGGCATCAGCCTAGCTCACAGCAACCTCAAACTCCCGGGCTCAAGTGATCCTACTGCCTCAGCCTCCCAAGTAGCTGGGACTACAGGCATGAGCCACCATGCCTGGCTAATTTTTTCTATATATTTTTAGTTGGCCGATTAATTTCTTTCTAATTTTAGTAGAGGCGGGGTCTCGCTCTTGCTCAGGCTGGTCTCGAACTCCTGAGCTCAAACAATCCGCCCGCCTCGGCCTCCCAGAGTGCTAGGATTACAGGCATGAGCCACCACGCCCGGCCAATCGGTAAATATTTTTGAATATACATTCATATAATTGAGTCATCCTACTTGAATCAAGAGAAAATCACAATATGTAGGAAGGTAATAATTTGTCTTGTAAAAGTTTATTTAGACTATATATAACGGCTTATAAAGAGTTTGCTGCAAGTTTGGAACTGATTTGGGGAGCAAAGAATGAGTAAACTTTTGAGAAGTCTTCATTGTAGGAAGTCTTTAGTGTTTGAAACTCCCAGACTTCTTAGGAAAGTGAATACTGTGCTTATATACATGTATTTAAATAGGTTTTAAAGTATTGATTTTCTGTTTAGATAAGCCATCACAAAACTCAGAAAATGAACAAAATTCTGTTACCCTGGAAGTCCTGCTTGTGAAAGTTTGCCACAAAAAAAGAAAGGTAATATATCGTTGGTAGATGAAGTGGAATAATTTTCTTAGTCGAACATGTTCATGTATGAATACTATGTTTTAAAGTCAATTTTCAACCTGTAAAAGCTTAAGAAATATGTTGATGGCTGAATTGTAAAACTGATAACCTCTTTTTGCAACCTCCCATGTTTTTGTGTTTTTTTTTTTTTCCTAGTCTGACTAGGTGTCCATACAAAACTTTCCTATAGGAGTCTGGAAATGAAGGGAAGAAGCTATGTTTTAGAATCTTATGGCATAAATTCAGTTGCTTCCCTGCCATTTCAGTCTCTTAGCTATGTGTACCTGTTGAAATTTTAGATAAGGGCTAAGAGAGAATTTTTTCCCAGAAGATTATCTTTTTTAACACTGTTGTTAGGCAAAGAAATTCTCTTGTCAGCGTTATCAGCCATTAACTTATTAACACATGCTTCCCATTTTTATTTATAAGGTGAAATTATTTCACCATAGAAACAAGTGTTACAGTATTTCCTGGTCAACCCATCAAAGCCAACAGATGTACTTTTAGGAACCTTAAGTTCTTGAATCTTTCAAGAGGAACCAGGAACCTGTGTAGAGCTTCCCATTGCTGATGTGCTTCAAGATCATAGTAAGGTGATAAGGGGCTTGGCAAACTGCTAGAGCATTGGTAGGGAGTGGACTAAAGCGCTAGGAGGCAGCAGTGTAACTTTATATATATTAAAAAGTTTCTGTGGGCATGCATGGTTGCAGGTACCTGTTGTCGCAGTTACTCGCACCAGCAGTCTCAGCTACTCAGAAGGCTGAGGTGGGAGTATCACTGAGCCCAGGACTTGTGCGCTGTAGTGCACTATGCTGATTAAGTGCCCACACTGAGTTTGGCATCAATATGATGACTTCCTGAGAGCAGTGGACCACTAAGTTACTAAAGAGGGGTAAATTGGCCTAGGTTAAAAACAAAGCAGGTCAAAACTCCCATGCTGATCAGTTGTGGGATTGCACCTCTGAATAGCCACTGTACTACAGCCTGGGCAACGTAGGAAGACCCTGTTCCTTTAAAAAAAAAAAAAAAAGTATACGTGAAGTTAAGATACATCATTCCTTACTGCCTTGTAACCCCCATACACGTTACAACAAGCAGTGATATGAAAATTCTTTAAGATATATTATTTAGGAAAGAAAAATGTGAATATAAGTTTAATATATTCGTGTTTCAAAAAAAATAGGCATAAACATTTTCTTGGAAGGATGTATATGGCCAATTGACTGGTATTAGTCATCTCTGGATGACTGGGAGGGTGGGTGAGACTTGCATGTTTCATCATTTTACACTCTTTTGTAAAGAGTAGAAATGTTTTTAGACCATAAGCATGTATTCTGCTTATTTTCAAAGAAGCTGTCATGAGATTTTTACTATATTCCCCTGATAAAAAGATCTTCTGCATCTTCCAATTTTTCTGCTGTGCTCTTTCAGCATAACTAGTTATATGATAACAGAACATTACTCAAAAGATGATCAATATCCTCTCTATTAGATAGCATTTCTAAATATGTGGATTTACTGTTTCATAATGTAATTGTCCACCCTGGGGTTCTCGTTTCTTTTTTTTTTTCCCCTTAAGAGAGCTCAGACGTAGTCTTTTTTCATTTCTGGTCCCATCAGTTATTATTATGTTAAAATAGAAAATTTAAGGGAACTGATGAAGTTACCTGAGTTTAATATTTTAAGCACGGTTTTAATTCCATATTTCTAATATAAAACTATTTCAGATGACCATCAGCTACCTATTGTTGATATACTGTGTCATGATATTTTCACTATATTGGAGAAAGTCATTACTTTAATATTTGGTATACAGTTGTTCCAAATTTTCATTTTTACTTCACAATTTTCAAAACTATGGTTAGAATTTTAACATGCCATTTGGTAATCATGACCTATTCCATGTTTCCTATAGCTGTGATTAGAAGTTTTATTGTAATTCATATTGCATATGTATAAATATAATTTAATAATCTTTACCTTTGCAGGATGTAAGTTGTCCAATAAGGCAAGTTCCCACAGGTAAAAAGCAGGTGCCTTTGAATCCTGACCTCAATCAAACAAAACCTGGAAATTTCCCGTCCCTTGCAGTTTCCAGTAATGAATTCGAACCTAGTAACAGCCATATGGTGAAGTCTTACTCATTGCTATTTAGAGTGACTCGTCCGGGAAGAAGAGAATTTAATGGAATGATTAATGGAGAAACCAATGAAAATATTGGTAATTTTTATTTCAGTAATTTCACTAGATTTTATCATTGGTGATAAAGGTGGTTATCGAAAGTGACTGAACCAGTATACCTTCATAGTATTCATAGTTGCGTATAAAGTTTTTTTTTGAAACCTTGCCTTTTTTCCAAGGTTGGAAAGACTACTGTTTTACATAAATCTCTTAGCAAACAATGAACTCATCCCCCCCCACATTTTGTTGTGAAAATTTTCAAACATAAAGGACCGTTGAAAAAACTTTATAGTCAACCCTTATCTACTTACCACTTATATTCAACAATGAATACTTTATTATACTTATCCCATATCTATCCCTCTACCTATCCCTCTGTTCTTCAGTAATGCTGAATTCATCTTTGAGGTAATCATTCAACCAACGTACAGGTGCTGGGGATACAAAGATGATTAAAATATCAAGTCCTGTCCTCCAAAGGTTTACAACAGGTGGGGAGAGAGACATGAAATAAGTAATTGCAATAAAATGATAAGTGTCATCATATGTCTCATATATATAGTTTTACACTTATATCTATGAAATTCAGTGGAGGAGCACCTTGGAAGAAATAATCTGTGAATCTTGAAGTATCCTTTGGAGTTCCTAAAAAGTAACCATGATTACATGTCTTCAGTTCTAAAAAATAAAAAGTAACCATGAGGAGGAGTTTGCCTAGCAAAGATTATTCCAAGCAGAAATTAGCTTTTGCAAAGAATGTCAAAAAGTATGGGCAGGATGGGTATGGTGGCTCATGCCTGTAATCCTAGCACTTCGTGAGGCCATAGTGGGAAGATTGCTTGAGGCCAGGAGCTTGAGACCAGCCTGGGCAACATAGACCCCATCTCCACAAAAAATTTTTAAAAATAAGCCAGGCATGGTGGTACATGTCTACAGTCCTAGCTACACAGGAGGCTGAGGCAGGAGGATTGCTTCATCCCAGGAGCTTGAGGCTGCAGCAAGCTATGATCACACTATTATACTCCAGCCTGGCAACAGAGTAAGACTCTGTCTCTGAAAGAAAAAGAAAAAAATAAAATAAAAAAAGTGAGGACATACACAATATGGTAAAAATATGAAATTGAAAAAAGTGTGATCTAAATATTCCAACTTTAGTGTAATTTGTACCTCAATTGTGATAAATGTAGTGTGTTTTTATGTTAAGGGACCATATATCGTAAATAACACATTTTTGTTTCAATATTTGATTTATGAGAAATGTTTGTTAAATTTAGATGTAAATGAAGAACTTCCAGCCAGAAGAAAACGAAATCGTGAAGATGGGGAAAAGACATTTGTTGCACAAATGACAGTATTTGATAAAAACAGGTAATGTTGATGAGCAAGTGAGGCTCCCATAATATTCTAGAAATGTTTTCATTCTGAAGCAGAATATAGTGGTGATATCGATTGTTTCTTTACCTTTGTTTTTCTTTGTTCTTAGGAATAAAAAAACAAATTTGCCAAAACTGAATTTTTTTCTTTATCACATAGAAAGCAATAAACGTGGATAAGGAACTATTTGAATGGCTTAGTTAAGATTCTTTATTCAGCAAGTATTTTCTGAGCGTTTACTCTTTGCCAGACACTGTTCTAGGCAGTGAGAAGGCAACAAAGTCCTGCCTTCATAGAGCTTTAATTTCTAGTGGAAGAAACAGAACACCCCGCAAAAATATCAACTAATGTCACTTAGTGGTGAGTGAAGAAAAATAGAGAAAATAAATGGTTACTGTTTTATAGAGAAAGCCTCTGAGAGGAGGTAATATTTGAACAGATTTTAATGCAAATCTTGGGATTATGTGTTTATTAAAGTTAAGGGGGAAAATTGTGTATCATCGTCATGTGCCTATGTGCATTTGGCAAAGGGTGACAAGGAACACTGGGGCTTAAAATCATCTCTGCACTGTCTGCTTGGAAATGAAGCATCTGAGCACCAGTGAAAGAACGCCTTGGAAGCAAATGCAGCATTTTTTTTTCCCAGGATTGGAGGATGGAACTGGTAACATGCCGTGATTCTTGTACCAGGTTGCTTGCTGGTAATTAACACAGCTCACTGTCAGTCAGGTATAGGAGAAAGCCAAGAAAATTAACTGGGCCATTCTTTCTATTTAAAAAGTAATAGATTGGTGCTTTAAGGTATTGATCATTTGTTAGCCACCAAGTGAAGAAAGGTATAAATCTCTTACTAAGAAAGCAAAAATGATTTTGGAATAGTGACAGATTTTAGTGACCATCTTGTGTTAGAATATATCACTTAATATTACTGATAGAAACCAATATAGTGTCTTTGAAAAGTCAAATTTGATTATGGAGCAGAGATTTAAATGGAAAACAATAGAAACATAAATGTACTGGAAGATAGTGGTTATGTGTTGGCAGAAGTGATTAGGAGGAGGCGCACTGGGCTTCATCAATACTGTTAAGTGTGTTCTGTTTTAGGCAGCGTGGGGGTACATTGTGTTTTCTTTTTTATTCTTTCTACCTCATGTATATGTTAACATGTTCCTTGAACAAAAGAAATACTGCTTTTATTTTCAATGAAAAAAGTACCAAGAAGAACCCGTGATAATTTTTCCCCAGCTTTTTATTTTGAAAATTTTCAAACCTATGGAAAAGTTGAAAGAGTAATATAGTCATTTAATATCCACACACCCTTCAGCTAGACTCATCAGTTGTTAACGTTTTGCTACATTTGCTTTATTTGTGAGTGTATACTTGTTGAGCTGTGAAAGTTTACTTCATTCCTCTTGTCTAAACCCTTCAGCATGTATTTCCTAAGAACAAGGACATTTCCCTGCATAACCACTATACAGCATTCATTGGGAAAATCAACATCCAGCAAATGCAGTACTATCCCCCAGTTGACCTCAATAATATCCTTTATAATTTGCCATCCTCACCATTCAGTAGTTAGATATCACATCCGTCCAGACTTCATTGGAATAGTTGTACAGCCCTCCTCACCTTTTTTTAAAGTACAGGCCTATAGTTTCGAAGATTGTATCTCAACTTAAGACTTATGTGATTATTTCTTCATGATTAAATTCAAGTTAATATTTTTGGCAGGGATTCTAATATTCTAATAATACAATTCTTTATATACCACATCACAGACACAAGGCAATATTGGATTCGATCACTTGTTTAAGGTGGTGTTCACCATACTTTTCCATTATAACAGCACTTCCCTTTCATAAATTAACATGTCATCCCTATGGTAATACATGAACCTGGGTGAATATCGATTTTCCCCCAGTAGCCTTTCATGCAATAGTTTTAGCATTCATTGATGATTCTTGCTTGAATAAATTATTCTTTTGGCAGTTGGCAAATGGTAATTTTCTATAATTTCTTGCATATTTATTAGTTTGCATTTTTCTATAAAGAAGAGCATTTCTTGCCTCAACTTCGATTTTTTTTTATCAATATGGATTAACCAATTTTATTTTTCAATTTCTTTTAATCTATTCATGTTGTTAATCATTTTAGTACTCAAATTGTCCCAAATTTTGTCAGGAGGAACCCCTCCAGGCAGGATCCTGTGTCCTTTTGACTTTTAGTTTTTCATTATTTTCTGGAATAGTAAGATATTCCAGAATTACCTTCTTTTCTACCTCTGATCTGGAATTGTGTTTTCTTCAAGAAGTACTGATTCCTTTTAGTAGAGGAATACTATTTATAAGCCAAAATCTGAGAGTTAGATTTATAAAAATTGTTTTTAAAAACCTCAGGTTAAAATCTCCTAAAAAAATAACCAGAATTCAAAAGCCATACAGGAAATATTGAGCAAAATAAAAATCAGAAACTTCAGAAAACAAAAAAGCCATCATAACGTAAAAGTAAAAATGACAAATTGAGGGGAAATTGTTTTGAGCTCATATTGTAGATGGATGTCTCATTCTTCAAATAGAAGAAGACCACAGCCCAATAGAAGAATCGACAAACGATACACTAAAAACTACCAAAAAAAGAAAATACATACAGTTCTAAAACAATTAAAAAGATAAGACATCAGCATTAAAAGTACACTGAGATGTCATTTTTTCACTTATCAGATTGACAGACATCAAAAATACTTGGTAAAGCACTGTTGATGAGGCTGTGAGGGAAAAGCCTCCTCATACATTACAGGTAGGAGAGTACGTTGGGCTGTAGCTATTAAATGGACTAATGTAGCCATGAGGAAAGCTCCTTTTTAATTTAGAAGTATATGAATATATTACCTAGTCAAATAAATAAATTAGCTCTTAAAGTGGAAAGTCCAAAGCTTTGCTGATGCACTGTTGAAGTAGACTAAATTCAGGTAGTATAGCATAGAGAAAAATATAAAAATTCTTAAGTCTCAAAATCATTTGATATTAAGAGCCAGACTTTAGGGACAGACTATCTGGATTCATTACTGTATCTCACTATTTACTGTGTGATCTTAAGACAAGTTACTTAACCTCTTTGTGCCTCAGTTTTCTCTTCTGGAAATGGAGGAAACAACACCTAGTTCATAGAGTTATTAAGAAGATAAAATGAGCCATGCGAAGTCTTTAGAATAGTGCCTGGCACATAGTAAACATTTGATAAGTGTTAGCTATTATTATGTAATAGAATTTATCTAAGACTGATGAAGAGAAGCCAGATTCTTGCTATTATTATATACAATTGAGTGTGGTTGAAGAATGCTGTTTAGAGTAGTAGTGGTTACCAGTGTTTAAAAGTATGGAAAAAAATCTATATATATGTATACACATTAAAACTATATATAAATATACTGTATAATTCTTTGATTCAACCAGTATTTCATTTATTCATTCATCCATGAAATATTTATTGAGCACCTATATGTGCCAGGTGCGCCCAGTATCCTGTCATTACCAGATTGATCATTGTAATCATCAGCTAGTTTACTGGTCAAGTATAAAAGTAAAGGATTCTAGTTCAAACATTTATAGTAGTTAAAATTAACAGGCATTATTCTTAGTGGTTCCCCAAGGCAAGTATTGTGACATTTTTATTATCCTATCTTTAAAAGTATAAAGCCTGCACACATGCTTTATGTTTAATGTTTAAAACTTACCAGGTTTTGATACCTTAGGCATATTATACTACAGTGTTTGAAGTTGTATCTGAGTAGCAACAATAATGAAATAATTGTCTACTTAATAGTTATTAGTGCACATCATTAAAATCGCTTTTATCAGGACTGGAGTGTAGATATATTTTAAAATCTTGTTGGTTATATAAGCTAGTTTATAAATTTAATAAATGTTTTTTATTATAGTAAAAATCTAAAGATGTAGAATTTGTGTACTTACAGTAATACACAGGTTACTTTAAAGTATATGTGTTTGTCTAACAGGCGCTTACAGCTTTTAGATGGGGAATATGAAGTAGCCATGCAGGAAATGGAAGAATGTCCAATAAGCAAGAAAAGAGCAACATGGGAGACTATTCTTGATGGGAAGGTATGGACTACTTAGAAGGTTGACCACGTTACAGTTATGAACTCCCATTTTCGATTGGTGTTTTCTTCCCCAAATGCTAATTCATGTTGGAAGTAAAGAGTCCTTTGTTTTTTATACTTTGAAAAACACAAGTAAAAATGATCTAGTCAGAGTATTTAATGAAAGGCATCATTCTTTTAAAGCCGGACTGCCTGATTCAAATCTCTGCTCCTAACCATGTGGCTTTGGCAAGTTACTTTATTTGTGTCTCAGTTTTCTCATCTGTAAAACGAGGCATAGAATTGATGGATTGAATGAGATAATTAATAAAATATGTTTAGTACAGTGCCTGGCATACAGTAAGTGCTCAATAAATGTTAACTGCTATTTTAAATCCCATTCATAGTAATAGCAGGTAGTATGTGATGATTAGTAATACATTTGTCAAGAAATCTATGGAACTTAGATGGGGCATACTTAAAATAACTCTTCTAAGAGATAAACAGGCATACCTATTATACAGTACTTGAATAGGCAGACTCAACAAAATATAATGATGTCCTTTGTTTCAAAATATATTAGGTCAGTGTACCAAGCAGAATCTCTAAAGGATTTTTTTAAGCCTTAAAATTAGTCTCAAGTTAATCTAGAAGAGTAAGTATGTAATAATACTAAGGAAAATTTGGAAAAGTATTCTGAGAATTTTTATTTACCAAATAGTAGAACATACCATAAAGTTAAAAGAACTTAAGTTGTGTGGTATAAGCATATGAATAGACAAACATATTCATATTTTTGTCTATTCAATGAAGCATAGTCCTGAAATAGTTTGATATATATTAGAAATTCAGTTTATGATAAAGGTGGTGGTATACATCTGTGTGGAAAAGACAAATGTTCATTAATAGTGACAGAACTTGTCTCTAGCCATCTGGAAATAAACTTACACCTAATAAATTCCAGAAGGCTCATAAACATAATGTAAAAATTAACACTCCATAACTTCAAAAAAAATACAGGTGAATGCTAATCTTGCAGTGAAGAAAACCCTTCTAAGTATGATAGAAAGCCAGAAAGCATAAAGTAAAAAAAAAAAAAAAAGATGCCTGATTAAAATTATAATTTTACTGGGCACAGTGGCTCATACCTGCCATCTCATGACTCAAGAGGCTGAGTTGGGAGGATCGCTTGAGCCCAGAAGTTCAAGATCAGCCTGAACAATAGAACAAGACCCCATCTCTTAAAAAAAAAAAAAAAAAGGAAAAAACTAGCTGGGCATGGTAGTGTGTTCCCTGTAGGCCCAGCTGCTCAGGAACGTGAGGCAGGAGGATCATTTGAGCCCAGGAGTTGAGGCTGCAGTGAGCTTTGATCATGCCCCTGCTCTCCAACCTGGGCAACAGAGCAAGACCCTGTCTCTTTAATTTAAAAAAATCATTTTTTTCCCTCGAGTTTCCCCCCGCCACCTGCCCCTGCCCCATTATTATTTTTTTTTCTTGGTTTTTTTTTTTTTTTTTTTTTTCCAGTATTTAGGTCATTGATATAGCCCCTCAACAGAATATTTTCTTGAGACAGGGTTTTGCTCTATTGCTTGGCCTAGAGTGCAGGGGCATCATCATAGTTCACTGCAGCTTCGAACTCCTGGGCTCAGGTGATCCTCCTGTCTCAGCCTCCGGAGTAGCTGGGACTGTGGGCACGTGCCCCCATGCCTGGCTACTTTTTAAAAAATTTTTTTTATAGAGACTGGGACTTGCTACGTTGCTCAGGCTTATCTTGAATTCCTGGGCTCAAGCAATCCTCCCTCCTCGGCCTCCCAAAGTACTAGGATTATAGGTATGAGCAGCCAAAAATAATTTCTATATTGCAAAATTTAAAGTTCAAAACAAATGATGGTGAACTGGCGGGAAGTATTTGTAATACCAAATGCTAATATTATGAATACCTAATACTATGAGTTTTATAAATCAGTATATGAGTTATATAAATCAGTAAGAGAAAGATAAGTAGTCTCCTAAGAAAAATAAGTGAAGGACAGGCACTTCTTAAAAGAACAAATATAGAAAGACCAGCAAACTTTTAAAAAGATACTCAATTTTATCAGTATTCAAAGACATGCAAACAAAAGCAGAGATACAACTTTGACTACTAGTTTGACAAAGATTAAAAAGATTGACAGCTTCTAGTGTTGTTAGGGATGTGAGGACACATACTCTCAAATAATACTTTGATGTAAGAATAAGTTGGTACAGTCTTACTGCAGGGCAGATTGGCAATACGTATAAAATTAAAATCGTGTATGTAGTCTTTAACAATTAAATCCAGTTGTACAGTTTTATCACAAAGTTGTAACTGGTTAACTGAAAAGACGTAGGTAACAGGTTTTCTCAGTATTTTTTAAATAGTGAAAAATTGGAAACAATGTAAATCTAAAAAGATAGCCATCAAAAAGGCTGATTGACAAGATTTACGTAATTTAACTTTTACATAATACTATGTATATGTAATCCTACTTTTTCTAAGATTCATATGGTTAACTCTAGGTGATGGGATTTCAAATAATTTTTTTATGCTTATCTATAGTGTTTGAATTTTCTGCAGGTATTTATAATCCTTTGGTTTTAAATTTCTTATTTAAAGTACATTAAGTTTATTCATGAGAAAATAAGGATTATATCTCTGAGTTCTTCTTTCTAAGAAATTGTTTACAGCAATATAAAATGAACTTTTTATGTTTACTGGTTTATTATAAAGGGTATTACAAAGGAAGAGATGCACAGAGCGAGGTATGGGAGCAAGGGTATGGAGCTTTTGCATCCTCTCTGGACGCACCACCCTCCAGGAACCTCCATGTGTTTTGCCATCCAGAAGCTTTCTGAACCCTGTAAAATAGACATCCTTTTAAGTCAGAGCATACACATTTATAACGTCTAAAAAATTCAGTTGGGTGTGATGGCTCATGCCTATAATCCCAACACTTTGGGAGGTTGAGGAGGGAGGATCACTTGAGGCCGGGGGTTCGAGACCAGCCTATATAACATAGTGAGACACCCTCATCACTACAAAAATAAAAATAAAAAAATTAGCCTGGTGTAGTGGTGTGTACCTGTAGTTCCAGCTACTCAAGAGGTGATCGCTTGAGCCCAGGAACTCAAGGTTATGTGAGCTATGATTGGACCACTGTACTCCAGCCTGGGTGAGAAAGCAAGGCTTTGTGCCTTTTTTTTTTTTTTTTTTTTTTTGGAGACAGCTTCTCGCTCTGTTGCCAAGGCTAAAGTGCCCTCAAATTCCTGGGGTCAAGCAATCCTCCTGCCTCAGCCTCCCGAGTAGCGGGGACTACCGGCGCGCACTGCCATGCCAGACTAATTTTTTTTGTTTTTAGTAGAGACGGGGTCTACCTCTTGCTGAGGCTGGTCTTGAACTCCTGACCTGAAGCGATCCTCCTGCCTTGGCCTCCCAGTCACCTCGCCTGGCCAAGACTTTGTCTCTTGAGAAAAAAAAAATTCTGTGATATTCTTTTAAATATATGTCCCATAATTTACAAAACCAGTGCTGGTTTAATAGATAATTGGGTTATTTAAAAAATTTTTTTTCTATTTATTCTGTGTAACAAGTAGATTCGTGTCATAGTGAATATACTATGCCTGTATATTTTTGTGTTGCAAGTATTTTTATAAGATAAATTCCCAGATACTGACTTACTGTGTCAAAACCCATTTCTGTGATCACACTTTGACCTCATTCTAGTCTAAAATTATCGTTTGCTGGTCCAAAGGTAATGAGTTATCACAGTTGATTGTTATAGAGCAAACTCCTTGTTACTACTACTCTTTCCCCTTTTCTCACTGCTGCACTTGATTAGTCTCTTCCTTTGTAATATCCTTTATAAATAAAAAAAAAATCATAGTTTAAGAGGATAATTTATCATAAAGATGTAGCAGTTTAGGTTTATATGGCAGTAAAATAAATTGGAGCCCATTGAAGGTTTTTACAAAAGAGAATGAAAACATCTTTTGGAATATTATTTGCTCTCCTATATCTGGAAAGGTAAATGAAAATTAGAAGCAGGGAGAACAGCTTACATATTGTAGTAGTAAGAATTTGTACAAAGGTTTTTGTTGTGATTGTTGAAGAGAGAGGAAGAAATGATAGACGATTTTAAAAGGACTTGGTAATTGGTAAGAGAAACAAAAGAAAGCATAGGGGTCAACTGTAATTCCAGACTTTTTAGCTTCAGGTCACTACAGAATGACAGTGCTGGAAAGAAAAATAATTGTACCTGGGAAGGAAAGATGTTTTTTGTTTTATTTTGTTTTTTTGACAGTGTCTTGCTCTGTCACCTGGGCTAGTGTTCCATGATGTAATCACAGCTCACTGCAATCTCTAACCCCTAGGCTCAAGCAATCCTCCTGGCTCAGCCTCCCAAGTAGCTAGGACTACAGGCGCCCACCACCATGCCTGGCTAATTTGTTTATTTTTTGTGGAGACCAGATCTCATTATATTGCCCAGGCCAGGTATCTAACCCTTGGCCTCAAGTGTTCCTCTTGCCTTGGCCTTGCAAAGTGCTAGGGTTATAGGCATGAGCCACCATGTTGGACCAGAATGTTTATTTTAGAAAAAAGATAATCTCCCTGGTGGTCACAGTGGCTAGAATTTGGCACTTTGACTAATTGAAAAACAGAAAGATGATGGATTCACTTCTAAACGTTTTATTTAGTTCAAGGTGACATTGAATTAAATATCCAAGAGGCAGTTGGACGGTAGGGGTTTAGAGCTCAAATATAAAGATGAGAATGGAGAATCAATTTAGGATCATCAGCCTAATAGGTAAATCCTTTAGGATGGGTAAGAGATTGGGGCAGAGAGCTAAACCTTAGCTAGGAATTAAGGAGACTAAGAAAAGAATCATCCTGTAAGTGTTTTGAGGTAGAGGAAGAGAGCTATGTTAGTTCATTTCCCCAAAACGAAACGAGAAATAGGGGTAGTCATTGTCAATGAAATTGAGAGAAGTCAAGAAAAATTACTAACTGCAAAACCTGTTCAGTTTACAAAAAGAAAAAGTTTGATCACCTAAGAACAGAGGTTGCAAACTAGCAGGCTTTTTTTTTTTGAGACAGAGTCTCACTCTGTTGCCTGGGCCAAAGTGCCCTGGCATCGGCCTAGCTCACAGCAACTTCAAACTCCTGGGCTTAAGCAATCCTCCTACCTCAGCCTCCCAAGTAGCTAGGACTACAGGTGCACACCACCATGCCTGGCTAATTTTTTTCTATTTTTAGTAGAGTCGAGGTTTTGCCCTTGCTCAGGCTGGTCTTGAACTCCTGACCTCAAGCAGTCCTCCCACCTTGGCCTCCCAGAGTGCTAGGATTACAGGCGTGAGCCACTGTGCCCGGCTTTTAAGACATTTTAAATTGGTTATCAACATAAATGAGATGATTACCCATGAAAACTTAGAATTTCTCACCTCTTTTCAAACTGAAAATCTGACTGTGCTGGGTCAATGTTTCTACATGGCAACAGTTCAGCTATTACTAATAAGTGGCTGTCTCTTTTGTTTTTTTTTCCTTGCCAAATTGCTTCTCACCTGAGAGAATAGCTGCCTCTTCTAGAAAGCCTGACTTCTCCAGTTTTACAGTGTCTACTGCTCCATATATTTGTGTTATTTGCCTGGCCATCCTCTGTCAGCATTTGGATTTTCAAGAAACATCTATTGATTTAGATCAAATCCACATTGATTTACACTGAGTATTCTTTTAGTCCTGCAGTTTCTTTCAATTCATTATGTGAATCCTCACTCTTCATGTTTATTTTTTAGAGGCTGCCTCCATTTGAAACATTTTCTCAGGGACCTACGTTGCAGTTTACTCTTCGTTGGACAGGAGAGACCAATGATAAATCTACAGCTCCTATTGCTAAGCCTCTTGCCACTAGAAATTCAGAGAGTCTCCATCAAGAAAACAAGCCTGGTTCAGTTAAACCAACTCAGACTATTGGTAAGAAAATACTATCAAAATAATGGTTTGTAAAGAAATTTAAAAATAAACATAATCATTTGTAGAGTTAGGTCTTATGCTTTAGATTAATTCATTTGTGTTTCGTGCCATGTGATTATTTTTTGGAAAATATTATTTGGCTTATTAGATAGATTATGAGCCTTGGTAAATTAGGGTTCTCCTATATTAAATGTAAAGTTTTGTGTTGAAGTACTGATCAGTAATTCTTTATCTAGAACCTTTGTGCCAGATTTGTCTGGGAATTTCAATTTTAATATTTTAGAAGCATGATGTGGTATATAGTATATATGCCATATATAACACCTCCAAGTAGAGTTCTCATGTTAACTTAGGACAAGTTTTTCCACTAAACAAATTTGCCAGAAACTCAGGAGGAAACGATTGGTTTTCAGATTGGTTTTAAGATTTTGGAATTGCAGCTATAAAGGACTTTGGAGCTATACTTTTTATAATTCATGTAAAAATTTTTTTGTGTTGTAGAACTGTATTTAGTATTTCATAGTGTTTCTACAATTTTAGGCCTGGAAGAGGGTCTAAAATTTACCAGGATTTACCAGGTTAAATTTTGCAGTGAATTTTTTCTTTCCTCCCAGCAAAACTGCCAGGAGATGCAGTAAATTTTTATGAGGAGAGATTTAAGAAAATTTTTTAAAAGAGCTACAAATGGACTTAGCTCTCTGCTGAGTTTCAGCCCCAAGTTACAATGTTCTGTCATTTTATATGTGTCTGAT
This sequence comes from Indri indri, assembly GCA_004363605.1. Lineage (NCBI taxonomy): Eukaryota > Metazoa > Chordata > Mammalia > Primates > Indriidae > Indri > Indri indri. The sequence continues at coordinate 93,139 of RJWJ010000010.1, read as the reverse complement.
AGGAACACTGTCCTTGACCGTAGAACATTTTATCTGTCTGTTTAAAGAAGTCAGAAGGCTTAAGATGTTGTCTTTGACATTGACCATTCATCTTCATTCATTGTGTGCAGATCATTGTTTTGGTCAGATTAAAAAGATATAAGAAATGGCCTGTGTCAGGGGAAAGATTTCCCAGTAAATTATAGTCTGCTTCTCAAAATACTCTGAAGCTAGTGTAATAGGTAAAAGAGTTACAGAGAAACTAAGAAAAAAAGTTTTATAGAAACTGTACATGTAGGATGATTATGTCAGGAAAAATAAATACCTTTTTCCCTTAAAAGGAAATATACCATCATCATTCTCCTTTAGATTTGGATTAATTTTAATATAATCATTTTTACTTTATTTCTGGTAAACCAGCACTTGGTTGGATGACTGTATTCCTAGTGCCCAGCAGTGAGCAAAAATCAATAAAACTATACTCTGACCTCAAAGTGCTTAAAACCACATAGTGATCACATATAATTACTTTGGGTTACTTTTATAATGGTTTAGGACAATGGAGGATGTGTTTAAAGGAAAAAATGGGCCCTGCCAACGACAGAAAACCTTTAACCTCTGATTATAAGAGGACTGTTCCTGTGATCATCAGTTGAGGAAGGAAACAGAAAATGTGTCAAATACCACAAGGAGAATTCTATGAAACTTTCAGTGTTTAATAATTTTTGTGAGATATGTTATTTCACTTTTTAAAAGCAAGTATTTTTATTAAATATAAAAGTATATATTTTCAGCTGTTAAAGAATCATTGACTACAGATCTACAATCAAGAAAAGAAAAAGATACTTCAAATGAAAACAGACAAAAATTAAGAATATTTTATCAGGTAAACATAGCTGATCCTTTTTTAAGTAATCATGAAATGCATTTTTTATGTTAGATCTGAAATTTTTGGCATATTTAGAAAGTATCACTGATTCGATTTTCCTTTTCAATTGTTTTAACTTTTTAGAAGTGATATTGAAACAAAATATCTTGATATGTAAGTTAGAGATTTGCTGTTTTTTGTTTTTGTTTTTTTAGTTCCTTTATAACAACAATACGAGACAACAAACTGAAGCAAGAGATGACCTGCACTGCCCTTGGTGCACTCTGAACTGCCGCAAACTTTATAGTTTACTCAAGCATCTTAAACTCTGCCATAGCAGATTTATCTTCAATTATGTTGTAAGTAAAATTTATTTTTTCTTACCAGTAATGTACATTAAATATAAGACAACCTACTTCTAGAAATTATAGTTTGTGTAAAAATACCAAAATTTCTTCATTTGATGGATTGTTACATGCACGAAATACAGTGAATGATTCAGAGTTTATATTTGCAATAAAAGTATTTACATAGTGTACCTATGTTGACTCACAAAATCCTTACAGCAACTCTTTGAATTAAGTGGTAATTTTCGTCTTCTTGCCTAGGCAAGAAATAATTTATACAGTCACCAAACTAACAAATGGCACAGTCAGTATTTTAACACATCTTGTTGACTCGAGTTCTTCTGACTTCCTCTTTATTATGCTGATATTCCCGGCTCATTTTATTTTTCAAAACATTAAGAACCAACAAATTCTTTTTAATTAAATAAATTGGAGGGGTAGGTATTTAGGGCAGGATAATTAATATTTTCTTTTCCTAAACACCTTGCTCTTTTTGTTACAGTATCATCCAAAAGGTGCTAGGATAGATGTTTCTATCAATGAGTGTTACGATGGCTCCTATGCAGGAAATCCTCAGGATATTCATCGCCAACCTGGATTTGCTTTTAGTCGCAATGGACCAGTAAAGAGAACACCTATCACACACATTCTTGTGTGCAGGTATGTAAAAAGGCATACAACAAAAGTTTATTGTCTGACTTTTATCAGTGATGTTGGAGGGAAAAAGGGAAGCCAGACAAAACTACTAGTTCGGTGGAAATCATTATTTTCCTATGATAGGTAAGTTTTTGGGGTGATTCACTGCTTTATAGCTCTCTTTGGCTCCTTCTGCTACAGGGGTTTTCTCACATCCTCCTTATAGCTTTATCCTTGAGATTTGACTATTAATGTCACTACTTCTGCAGTGGTTAATGGGATTAAGGAATTTTCCTAGTGGAAGTTTCTGTGTGCACATCTAGGTGGGAACCTGCTAGACAGGGGCATACTTACTTTATCACGGTAGTGTGAAATATAAAGAACTCTATTCTTATCGTTTAATATTTCATATGATAGTATCCTTTTAGATAATACCTGAGACTGATTCTCCATCCATTAGCTTTATAGTCAGAGTGGTGTGTTCACAGCAGTAGATTTGACTGCTGAGATTAAAATTATAAAGGGGAATTTTTTATATTTGTAAAACTGAAGAAACAAAATTCCTGAACAGGTGTGTGCATGTGTAACCAGTGTTGTAGTTTTTCTACTTTGTGAATATATATGTGTTAGAATGCACAATTTTGACACGTAGGATTTTATATGCATATTCCTATCTGAATGTGCCCTAACTAGCACCTCATTTCTTTTTCGCCTTTTCAACCATGTTTATTTTTTTTTTTAAGTTTATTCTACACACCTACAAAGACAGGTTTATCTTTAAAACTTTAGCGTTTAGGGCCGGGCGCGGTGGCTCATGCCTGTAATCCTAGCACTCTGGCAGGCTGAGGCGGGCGGATCGTTCTGAGCTCAGGAGTTCGAGACCAGCCTGAGCAAGAGCAAGACCCCATCTCTACCAAAAAATAGAAAGAAATTAATTGAACAGCTAAAAATATACAGAAAAAAATTAGCCGGGCATGGTGGCGCATGCCTGTAGTCCCAGCTACTCGGGAGGCTGAGGCAGTAGGATCACTTGAGCCCAGGAGTTTGAGGTTGCTGCGAGCTAGGCTGACGCCACGGCACTCGCCCCAGGCAAGAGAGTTAGACTCTGTCTCAAAAAAAAAAAAAAAAAAAAAAAAAAAATTTGGCGTTTAAACTGATATGTTAATAGGTTTATTTTACATTATGTATAGAAAGAGAATAATTCGTGGGGGGGGGTTGCTGCAAATACCATTATTTTGTGGTTAGTTTTATAAAATGGTAATACAATAATATTGCACATTATTGCAGATCTCAATTCATAGTCATGAGGTTAGATGATACAACATTTATTTCTTTTCATTAGACCAAAACGAACAAAAGCAAGCATGTCTGAATTTCTTGAATCTGAAGATGGAGAAGTAGAACAGCAACGAACATACAGTAGTGGCCACAATCGCTTATATTTCCATAGTGATACCTGCTTACCTCTCCGTCCGCAAGAAATGGAAGTAGATAGTGAAGATGAAAAAGATCCTGAATGGCTAAGAGAAAAAACCATCACAGTAATTATTATTACCATCTTTATTGGCAATGATCTTAGAATTTTATTATTAAATGAATTTTGTTTGAAAACTATTAATATAAACTAGACTTTTGACTTAATGTAAAGGAGTTTTTCCCTAAGATAAGGAATCCTGGAATGCATAATTTTCACAGTTGTGTACACATTTTTAAAGTTACCAAGTGAAGGAAATACAGCTTCATATGAATTTGTATCATGTATTTTCTTTCTGTATTTGTGGGTAACTTTTATAACTTAGGATTTCCCTTTTAAAATTACTACTTAAATAGAAATTGGTTTTAAGAAAATGTTGCCACTTTGCTGTATAAATAAATACATTGTGGTATTTTCAGTTCCAAAACATTCTAATTTTGACATTCTCACAAGTTTTTCTGCATTTAATAGGTATTTTTCTTTTTCTTTTTTTTTTTTTTTTTTAGCAAATTGAAGAATTTTCTGATGTTAATGAAGGAGAGAAAGAAGTTATGAAACTATGGAATCTCCATGTCATGAAGCATGGGTAGGGTATTTCTAAATTGATTTAAATTTTTTGTTACTCTTTATTTTCTTTTGCTACTTCACATTCTATAAATCTTCCTTTGTTTGAATCTTATCTAAAATTTGATTAGTTTAGATATGTATCTCAAATCTTTTTCTAGTCCAAAGTATTTTAATTGCACAAGGAAAAATAGCGATGCTCAGAAAATTTTTTTTTTTTTTTTTTTGAGACAGAGTCTCACTCTCTTGCCTGGGGCGAGTGCTGTGGCGTCAGCCTAGCTCACAGCAACCTCAAACTCCTGGGCTCAAGTCATCCTACTGCCTCAGCCTCCCGAGTAGCTGGGACTACAGGCATATGCCGCCATGCCCGGCTAATTTTTTTTTTCTATATATATATTTTTAGCTGTCCAATTAATTTCTTTCTATTTTTGGTAGAGACGGGGTCTCGCTCTTGCTCAGGCTGGTCTCAAACTCCTGAGCTCAGAACGATCTGCCCGCCTCGGCCTGCCATAGTGCTAGGATTACAGGCGTGAGCCACTGCATCTGGCCGATGCTCAGAAGATTTATAAGGAAAGTGCTAGTTCCTAGCTCCATCTAACAGAACGTTTGTAAAGGGCCTTGGATTTCTTCCTTTCTTTCAGTATTTACGCGAAAAATAATGTTACCACTAGCTGAATTGAATTTAACTTTTTCGCATATTGTGACTTAATGTACAAGCAGAATAATATCTAAAAGCTTATTAGAGTAACATGTCCTTTATTAATTAATGACAGGGTCTCACTCTGTTGCCCAGGCTCAAGTGCGGTGGCGATCATAGCCCACTGCAGCCTCTAACTCCTGGGCTCAAGCGGTCCTCCTGCCACAACCTTCCAAGTAGCTGGGACTACAGGCGTGTACTACCACCCCACCTCTAAATTTTTTTTTTTTTTGGTAGGGACTGGGTCTCAATGTTGCACAGACTGAGTCCTTTTATAAAATGACCAATTTGCATTCCTTTTATTGTGAGGGAATACAAAAATAATATGCCATGTGCTGTAAGACTGGATGTCATAAAAATTACTTACCACAGTTACTACTATTATACACTTGGCGGGGGGGCGGGAGTTGGGGGAAAAAGGTCTCACTCTCTCACCCAGGCTGAACTACAGTGGCGCAATCATAGGTCACCATGGCCTTCAAGTCCTGGGCTTAAGCAATCCTCCCACCTCAGCCTCCCATATAGCTGGGACTACAGGAGTGCGCCACCATGCCCAGCTAAGTTTTAAAATTTTTTTATAGAGACAGGATCTCGCTATGTTGCCCAAGCTGGTCTCAGACTCCTGTCCTTAAGTGATCCTCTTGCCTTGGCTTCCCACAGTGCTGGGATTACAGGCTTGAGCCACCGTGCCTGGCCAGTTATTACCACAATATTACTCAGAATAAATATATGGCTTTTCTGATTTCTCATTTCTTTACCATTTTATAGAGGTCAGGGTAGAACAATTTTATTTCTCATGCCTTTGTTGCTAAAAGTATGTTCCCAACCATTGTTTTTTCCTACAGATCTGCCTCCTTCCCTGTGTGAACCATTTACCTATCATTATACATTTTTCTTCTCTACCTTCTTTATTATGAAATCCTCATTTAAGGCTTTGTTCTACATCACATCTATGGTTTTTTCATTTATAGATAAATGAAATAAATGGCAGGGGAGAGCACTTTTTTTTACTCTTGGGGAGTGAAGAGGAGTTGGTGTATAAGTTCTAGTATGGGCGCATGACCTGTTAGCCTATTTCTGTACTGCCCTTAGGCTATGAATACTATTTACATTTTTAGTGGGTTGTACAAAAGAGAAAAGACAGAGATCAACATAGGGCTTGTATTTACTCCATGGCGTTTTACAGATGGTTTGCCTGACTACTGTTCTAGTCATTAAAACTCAGTTATGAGTGAAGTGTGTGGAGGGTTGGGTTAAATATGTTTTTTCTTTTGTCTTAATATGCCAGTTTAAAGATAGAATTTTAGTCAGATCACTTCATTCAGTTCTATTTGAATTCATTGATCTAAATCAGTTAGCGTAGCAACTATTGGGGTTTATTGTATAGTGGCATAATAAAGTAGCAGGTATTTGGTTAAACTTATTTGATATTTTAACATCTGCAGGTAGGCCTTACAGACTCCATATTGGACTCTCAGTGTCAGTGGGTAACTGAGTAGTTACTCTGTTTGGTTCTCTTCATATTTCATTAATCATATATTTACCCCACTCACCACCAGCACAACCACATTTACCATCACTTGTTGTGACACCTTCATTTTTTCAAAGGTTTCCCATGAACTTAAGATGTAGAGAGGCACTACTTCTTTAATAGGAAAGTATGTCAAGGTCAAGGGAGGGGACTTGTTAATGTGTACAGAGTTCATGGAAATGATGTTGGCAAAAGAAGATATTTTAAACATTTAAGGCTCTTGTAACTAATTTCATTAGGAAAACAGAAATGACATCTACTGCTCTAATGGCACCTGTTTAAGCTCTGGTTATACTAAATCTTTTTAAAAAAATTTATAAAATGGTAAGCTCATTAGGGTTATTGAATCTCACTTTCACTATAGTTTTACTGCTTGTTAAATCATTTACTGGATTTGGATATAGTCTTATTCTATAATGGTTATCACTATTGTATTTGACAAAAGTGCTTTGTATCGCTATTGATGTTTTGTTTTTATTAAATAGGTTTATTGCTGACAATCAAATGAATCATGCCTGTATGCTGTTTGTAGAAAATTATGGACAGAAAATAATTAAGAAGAATTTATGTCGAAACTTCATGCTTCATCTAGTCAGCATGCATGACTTTAATCTTATTAGCATAATGTCAATAGATAAAGCTGTTACCAAGCTCCGTGAAATGCAGCAAAAATTAGAAAAAGGGGAATCTGCTTCCCCTGCAAATGAAGAAGTAACTGAAGAACAAAACGGGACAGCAAATGGATTTAGTGAAATTAACTCAAAAGAGAAAGCTTTGGAAACGGATAGTGTCTCAGGGGTTTCAAAACAGAGCAAAAAACAAAAACTCTGAAAAGACCTAACCCCATGTTATGGACAAACACTGAAATTGCATTCTAGGGAATTCAGCCTCTAAGAAGAATTGTGTTTTTGTTTTTAATCATAGGTTCCAAACAGGCACTATTAGATGAAGTAAATGATTTCAACAAGGATATTTGTACCAGGTTCTACTTCATTATGCAGCATTACATGTATGTCGGTTTTACTGCTGTCATTAAAACATTCTCTAGTTTGAGCATGAAAGCAATACTTCAGAGAAAGTATTTTTAACTTCAAGAATTGTTTATGAAATATATTGAATCGATAATCTAGAAATTATTTCCTATATTTAAATTATAATGTTTTTTGCATTTGTGACTGGCTGTTTTTCTATTTTGTAATTGTGAGAAATTTTCTTGGGGAGGGAAAATTGGAATGTGATTCCCTTTTTTAGAAATTGAAGGATTTTTGTGAAATTATGTTGCATTACTATTGGCAATCAAACCTTGATCCTTGTTTTTGAAATCATTTATCAATTTGGAATGAAAAATTACAACATTACGTAAGTTCATTTTAAAATTTTAAAATAGCACTTCTTCATCTTATGCCTGTTTGAGAAGATATTAATTTTTTACATTATTGACAGTGAAATGCCATGTTGGTTTATAAGATTATTGACCTTTTGTTTCCATGTGGATAATTTTAGTGCATTGCTCACCCAGTATATATTTTTTAAACTTGAACGTTTTTCTGGTTTGGGTTTTTCTTTTTTAATTAGATAATCCACGGAAAATTCAGCTGTTCACGTCTTTAAATTAGGATTGTAAACCAAGGGAAGAATGAGTGTGAGGTTTTAAGACGCCTTTCAAGGGGGGGAGTGTCCTATAAAAATGAACCAGAAAATGTTATACCTTTTGTTTTCTTTACAAGGATGTCTTTGTAATGTATTTCATGATTAGAATATCCAATACAGATAAGCTGACTTGAATCATTTTGAGCAATTTTGCCCTGTGTTATATGTGTTTTATGCACATATTTGCAGTTGGATTTTCTCCAACAGAAAGTGGTTTCACTACTGGCACATTAACAAGCACCAATAGGGTTTTATTCCAACTCCAAGCACTGTGGTTGAGTAACATCACCTCAATTTTTTATTAACCTTAAAGATATTGCATTTTCATATTCTTTATTTATAAAGGATCAATGCTGCTGTAAATACAGGTATTTTTAATTTTTAAATTTCATTCCACCACCATCAGATGCAGTTCCCTATTTTGTTTAATGAAGGGATATATAAGCTTTCTAATGGTGTTTTCAGAAATTTATAAAATGTAAATACTGATTGGTCTTTAAGATGTGTTTAACTGTGAGGCTATTTAACTAATAGTGTGGATGTGATTTGTCATCCAGTATTAAGTTCTTAGTCATTGATTTTTGTGTTTAAAAAATAGGAAAGAGGGAAACTGCAGCTTTCATTACAGACTCCTTGATTGGTAAGCTCTCCAAATGATGAGTTCCTTCCAGTAAACTCTGATTTGCCTCTGGATAGTGGATCTCAAGCATTTCTCTCGGGCTTTAATTTGCTAAAGCTGTGCACATATGTAAAAAAAAAAATAGATTATTTTAGGGGAGATGTAGGTGTAGAATTATTGCTTATGTCATTTCTTAAGCAGTTATGCTCTTAATGCTTAAAAGAAGGCTAGCATTGTTTGCACAAAAAGTTGGTGATTCCCTCCCCCAAATAGTAATGAAATTACTTCTGTTGAGTAAACTTTTTATGTCATCTTATAATAAAAGCTGAAAAAAATCCCTTTGTTTCTATTTATAAAAAAATGCTTTTCTATATGTACCCTTGATAACAGATTTTGAAGAAATCATGTAAGATGATAAAGCATTTGAATGGTACAGTAGATGTAAAAAAAATTCAGTTTAAAAGAACGTTTGTTTTTACATTAAATGTTTATTTGAAATCAAATGATTTTGTACATAAAGTTCAATAATATAAAAGCTGTATTCTGTTTTGTTTTTTCTTGTTATGCATTGTTAATGCATGCATTAAAATTTTGGTTTAGATAGCATAGTAAGAATCCAGAAAAAGTACACTAGCCTCAAATGATGAATCAGAGCTAAAAAGAAATTAAGAAAAAATTAATATGAAATCCTGCTTTCATCAGTTGGAAGTAGTATATGTCATTTATGGTAATACATAAATACTTAAAAATTTATATACTTCAGAGTAATGTCAGTATTAGTCAACCAAACAGCTATGGTTTGGCTGTGCATCTTGGGTTGATTTTTTTCTTTTCCATTTTCTTTTTTTTTTTTTTTTTTTTTTTTTTTTTTTTTTTTTTTTTTTTTTTTTTTTTTTTTTTTTTTTTTTTTTTTTTTTTTTGAGACAGAGTCTCGCTCTGTTGCCCAGGTTAGAGTGCCGTGGCATCATAGCTCACAGCGACCTCAAACTCCTGGGCTAAAGCGATCCTCCTGCCTCAGCCTCCCAACTAGCTGGACTACAGGCGTGGGTCACCACACCTGGCTAATTTTTTAAATTTTTAGTTGCTCAGCTGATTTCTTTCTATTTTTAGTGGAGATGGGGTCTCACTCTTGCTGAGGCTGGTCGCAAACTCCTGACCTCAAGTGATCCTCCCACTTCAGCCTCCCTGAGTGTTAGGACTATAGGCGTGAGCCACTACACCTGGCCCCATTTTCTTTTTAGTGAAAAATAAATTTATCTTCGCCTTTAAAAATCTCATAGTAGGATACAAATGAACAATGATAAAGTGAAATGATACATTGCATAATAAAATTATATACTACATTCTATTAGGTCAGTACTTGTTCTTTTTTTCTTGAGACACAGTCTCACTGTGTTACCCGGGCTAGAGTGCCGTGGCGTCATCCTAGCTGACAGCAACCTCAAACTCCTGGGCTCAAGCAATTCTGCCTCAGCCTCCCGAGTAGCTGGGACTACAGGCATGAGCTACCATGCCTGGCTAATTTTTTCTATATATTTTTTAGTTGTCTGATTAATTTATTTCTATTTTTAGTAGAGATGGGGCCTTGCTCTTGCTCAGGCTGGTTTCGAACTCCTGAGCTCAAACAATCCGCCCACCTCGGCCTCCCAGAGTGCTAGGATTACAGGCGTGAGCCACCGCGCCCAGCCAGGTCAGTACTTGTTGAAGTTAACTCTAGAAGAGTTGGAGTCAACTTGACAAAAGTAGCAATTCAGCAGTTCTTGCTTTATACTCCAGTAGATTATTGCCTATACACACGCCGCTATGTATTTGAGCTGAGTGCCCCTCTATGCTTCCCAAGGTCGCTATGTGCATTTCTTTTAAGTACTTATTTCCTTTTTATTAGACTGTTAAGTCAGTCTCACTGACCTTAGTACTGCCCAATGGTCATAGTTGGTGTTCAGATACTTGGTGGCGTGAACTGAGGGCTTTATGTGCTGTGCTAAGGGTTTGCATTTCAGGCAATAGGAAGTAAATGGAGATTTATTTTGGAGATACCACACAACCCAATTTCTTTAGAAGAGCCATAGCTATAAGAAGAATTAGGGAGGGAGAAGCTCCATATCGGGAGAATCACTAGAATGCTATTGCAGTAATCCAGGTGAAATATCCCAGCTATAAGAACACTGTCATGGCCAGGAGAGGTGGCTCATGCCTGTAATCCTAGCACTCTGGGAGGCCGAGGTGGGAGGATCTCTTGAGGTCAGGAGTTCGAGACCAGCCTTAGCAAGAGAGAGACCCCATCTCTACTAAAAATAGAAAAAATTAGCTGGGCATGGGGGTGCACACCTGTAGTCCCAGCTACTCGGGAGGCTGAAGCAGGAGGATCACTTGAGCCCAGGAGTTAGGTTGCTATGAGCTACACTGACATCATGGCACTCTAGCCCAGGCGACAGATTGAGACTCTCAAAAAGAAAACCACTGTCATGAAGTGCCAGGAGTAATCGTTGAATGATGTTGCAACGTAAAGGAGTGAAAATTAACTATTGAGCCGTGTGCAAAAGCCAAGAGAGGAGAGTTTCAAAGTGGGAAGCAGTGTTTCTATGAAGCATAGAAGATAAGTAGCTTCTTTTAAAGAGAATTAAATGATGGAAAACAGGTTTAATGACTTTAGTAAATGGAAAATGAGTTGGAGAAGTTAGAGTATGTGATGATAATAGATAGGGCAAGAGTACACTTACAAAATAGGTAAAGGAGGAATTTGAAGGAGGGGCGATGAGAAGGTTGAACATGATTGTAGACTGAGGAAGAGACACAGAAGACCAAAGAGACACATTACCAGAAAAAGCAAGAAAGGATGGATTAAGAATACACATGGTTTCAGTTTGAACAAGATGGAAGTTTGCAAATAACACTTTGCAAGGAATGGGGAAATGGGTGCTTAAGACATTTCTGGCAGGATAATAAACTGGTGCAACCTCTAGAGAAAGCAGTCTGGTACTTTCTAGTAAAAACATGATGGGCTGGGCACAGTGGCTCACATGTAATCACAGCACTTTGGGAGGTCAAGGTGGGAGGATACGGATAACTTGAGGCCAGGAGTTCGAGACCAGCATGGGCAATTTAGTGAGACCCCCCCCCCCAATCTCTACCAAAAAAAAATTAAAGATTATTCCAGCATGGTGGCACGTGCTTATAGTCCTACCTACTCAGGAGAATGAGGTGGGAGGATCACTAGAGCCCAGGAGTTGGAGGTTACAGTGAGCTATGATTACACCACTGCACCCCAGCCTGGGGGACAGAGTGAGACCCTGTCTCTAAAAACAATGCATATAACCTTTGCCCTAATTCCATTTTTAGGAATTTAGCCCACATGTAAACTGGAACACATAAAACGAAATATGTCACCACTGTCAAAAATAGCAGATTAGACAAATCAGTAGGGGACTCACTATCATAAATCAATATAAGTGACTACTATTTGGCCATTAAAAAAAGGGGACCAGAAAGGGTTTATGTGAACAGATATTGATGTGGAACAAATACCAATACAGAAGTTAAGAATTAAACAACAGAGTGTACTTTTTTTTTTTTTTTGAGACAGAGTCTTGCTCTGTTACCCAGGCTAGAGTGCCGTGGTGTCAGCCTAGCTCACAGCAACCTCAAACTCCTGGGCTCAAGCGATCCTCCTGCCTCAGCCTCCCGGGTAGCTGGGACTACAGCAGGCATGCGCCACTATGCCCGGCTAATTTTTATATATATATATATATACATTTTTTTTTTTTTTTTTTTTTAGTTGTCCAGCTAATTTCTATTTTTTTAGTAGAGACGGAGTCTCGTTCTTGCTCAGGCTGGTCTCGAACTGCCAAGCTCAAACGATCTGCCTGTCTCCCAGAGTGCTAGGATTATAGGTGTGAGCCACCGCGCCCTGCCCCTCCTCCTATTTTTAAATAAGTATATACCCCTTCGGTAGATTTATTGCTTATTACTCCAGAGAAAAGGTGAATTTATATAGGTATAAGAATAAAAGTTTTTTATATTTTGACACTTAAATTTATGAATCACTTAGTGTAGGACTTAGAATGTAACAGGGGTCCAATAAATATTAGCGTATTTCTTTACTAATCCAACTAAGAGTTTCTTTTGTGTGGGTTTCTAAATTACCCGTATTTCTCTTATTTGCGGAGCTGATTCTTTTGTGAGGCCTTTTAGGGGAAGGATCATGGTTGCCATGTGGGTTATGAGGCTTACGGAGCATGAGTTCTTCATTAAACACTCAGCACCTAGTATGGCCTATGCATTAGCTAGGCACGGGGATACAAAGATAAATAAGCCAGATACTGTTCTCATCCTTATGCATCTTAGATTCGAGAGAAGAAGACATTCATTTACATTTTAGTAAGTCATGTCCCACAGTGTCTAATCTCAGACTAGTGTCCTGGGACACAGGGCATATAGTGGAAGAATTATGGGTTTTGGAATTAGGCTTGGGGTTGAGTATCAACTTTGGTGTGTTTGCAGCTTCATAACTCAGAAAGTTATTTAACCACACTGAGTTTGTTTCCTCAACTGTAAAATGGGATTAAAGTACCTTCCTCAACAAGGTACCTAGCACGATAACTGTTCCTTGGTTAGCATCACTATTCCTTTCTCTACAACCAAACCATTTGGCCTACTTCAGTCCTCTACTGCCGTCTCTGAAGAAAAATCACGTGCTAAACAGTATAAGCTTGTTTCTTCTTCCATAGCTATTTTAAGAACATAGAAGTCTCTTGAAAGACCAACCCTAACTCTCCTACAAAACCACAACTTTTTCTAACATTGCTTTATACAAGATTAATGCATAGACGTGGCATAGAAAAGTCAATTTTGCTTTAATTGACATTTAATTTCATGGAATAAAAGCTTTTGTTAGTTTTACTGAATATAGTTTTTGTCTTTTAAAAAGAAAAGTACTAGCTTTAGTTCAAAAATATTTACCAGACATCCACATATCAGGAAATGCAGGCTACTAAGTAGGTCCCAGACTTTTGGATTTTACAGACCAATAATATATAGTCTTTAAATGTTTTCCTTTTTATTTTGTCATATAAGAATATTTACAAACAAAACAAGAAAACTTGCTATTTCATTTTATAAAAGGACACAGTACAAAAAAGCCCGATAATTTCAGAACAAAAGATAGTCTTTTAAGAGAATAAAACCAGTATGGAGACTTTTATTGCTTTGGAGCAGTGACTCCTAAATGTGCCTTCACAATAGAATCGTCTAGTTTCTCAAAAAGAAAAGTAACGGGCCAGGCGCAGTGGCTCACGCCTGTAATCTTAGCACTCTGGGAGGCCGAGGTGGGAGGATTGCTTGAGCTCAGGAGTTCGAGACCAGCCTGAGCAAGAGCGAGACCCCATCTCTACTAAAAATAGAAAGAAATTGGCCAAACAACTAAAAATAGAAAAAATTAGCCGGGCATGGTGGCACATGCCTGTAGTCCCAGCTACTTGGGAGGCTGAGGCAGGAGGATCGCTTGAGCCCAGGAGTTTGAGGTTGCTGTGAGCTAGGCTGACGCCACGGCACTCTAGCCCAGGCAAGAGAGTGAGACTCTGTCTCAAAAAAAAAGATACTCTGATTTGATTAATTCATATTGTATGCCTGTATCAAAACATCACATGTACCCTGTAAAGATATACAACTATTATGTACCCATGGTAATTAAAAAACTTTTAAGAAAGCTCTCCAGGTGATTATAATGAACTCCGTTCTGCAGGACATTTTATAAGAGCTGTATTTACTTTTTGTCTCTATTTACTCTTCTATTTTTAAAGTTTTTTTTTTTTTTTTTTTTTTTGAGACAGAGTCTCACTCTCTTGCCTGGGGCGAGTGCCGTGGCATCAGCCTAGCTCACAGCAACCTCAAACTCCTGGGCTTGAGCAATCCTACTGTCTCAGCCTCCCGAGTAGCTGGGACTACAGGCATGCGCCACCATGCCCGGCTAATTTTTTCTATATATATTTTTAGCTGTCCAATTAATTTCTATTTTTGGTAGAGACGGGGTCTCGCTCTTGCTCAGGCTGGTCTCGAACTCCTGAG
>RJWJ010000010.1:15381-78611 GCA_004363605.1 Indri indri | reverse complement strand
ACGCCCGGCCTTATTTTTAAAGTTTTAATATTAAAATTTGTTATATAGCTTCAAAATTTCTGCTTCTGAGAAGATGGAGTAGCATAGTTTCCCCTATTCCTCCTGCTAATTAAAAATCCTGTAAAGTATATATAAAGCAAACATAAGAAGACTCTGAAAGATGGCCAACTAGTTAGAGACCTCAGATCCTAAGCAATGACACAGTGGTGAGTTCCTTGTATTTCCTTTTTTTTTCCAAGTCTGAGTATATTCCAGACTTGGGGCTGAAAATGCTGGCAAGGTTGAGAACAACTGCTACAGAAGATATAAAATCTCAAGTAATTTATAATCTAGTGGGTTTAAACCAGATATCAAGGACGTTGGTACTTGAGATGAGAGTCTGCCAACCTCCTCATTTGCCAGCAAATTAATAAACTCCTCTTTCCTTCACCTCAAAAAAAAGAAAGCAGATATCACAAATACACAGGGAGTTGCCAATTAAATGAGTTACACAGCTGGCATTATACCAATTTAGAAAGGCTGGAAAGAAAGAGGAGATAACATAGTCTTCCAAAGAGAAAAAACATACAACATACAAAAAAGAACAAACAAATGGCATTACACTTTTCAACACCAGAGTCTCGAAGACAATGGGGCATTCAAATTCTGAGGAGAAATGATCTCCAACCTAGAATTCTTTACCAGACACTCTCAATGAAGTGTAGGATAGAATAATGAGATTTTCAGACCTCTATGTCTCAAAAAATTTACCTCTTGGGCATCCTTTCCCAGGAAATGGAAGGTACTCCACTAAAAACAAAGGAGTAATCCAAGAAAGAGGAAGACATACATTATTGGAAATATGAGATGTAACACTGGATTGTACATTCTGGCACTGATTGGTTTACATGTGTGTGGGCAGTTTCGAACAAGTTTAGGAGATACCTAAGTGTGTGGCTGTCAATAATAGTTGTCGCTACAGTTCATTGTCCATAATTGAGTAAATGTCACTTTTTGATCTTAGACTAATTCCTCCACACTTAATAGAAGACTTAGATAATGCTTTATCCTACTCTGTTCTGGTTTTTTTTTTTTGAGACAAGAGTCTCACTGTGTTGCCCAGGCTAGAGTGCCGTGGCATCATCCTAGCTGACAGCAACCTCAAACTCCCGGGCTCAAGCAATCCTCCTGCCTCAGCCTCCTGAGTAGCTGGGACTACAGGCATGCGCCACCATGCCCAGCTAATTTTTTCTATATATTTTTAGTTGTCCAATTAATTTCTTTCTATTTTTAGTAGAGACGGGGTCTCGCTCTTGCTCAGGCTGGTTTCGAACTCCTGAGCTCAAACAATCCGCCCGCCTCGGCCTCCCAGAGTGCTAGGATTACAGGCGTGAGCCACCGCGCCCGGCCCCTACTCCGTTCTGCAGGACATTTTATAAGAGCTGTATTTACTTCTTGTCTCTATTTACTCTTCTATTTTTAAAGTTTTAATATTAAAATTTGTTATATAGCTTCAAAATTTCTGCTTCTGAGAAGATGGAGTAGCATAGTTTCCCCTATTCCTCCTGCTAAGTATAATTAAAAATCCTGTAAAGTATATATAAAGCAAACATAAGAAGACTCTGAAAGATGGCCAACTAGTTAGAGACCTCAGATCCTAAGCAATGACACAGTGGTGAGTTCCTTGTATTTCCTTTTTTTTTCAAGTCTGAGTATATTCCAGACTTGGGGCTGAAAATGCTGGCAACCTGAAAATGCCAACAAAGACAGAACAAAAAAAAAAAAGCCCCAACAAAAGCCCGCTCCAAAGGACCAGGAAAGGGGCAGCCTAGCAAGACAGAAAACGTTTAGCTAATAACCGCTCTACTCTAGCCAAATACTGCTGTACTGGGTTGAATGGTAGCCAACAAAAAGAGATAGCCACATCCTGGAATTTGTGGTAGTGACATTATTTGGAAAAAGGGTCTTAGAGATTTAAAATAAGGACCTTGAATGAGATCATCCTGGATTATCTGAGTGGGTTCTAAATCCAAGACATGTGTCCTTATAAGAAACAGAGGGAGAAGGCCATGTGAAGACAGCAGTAGAAATTAAGAGTTATGCAGCCAGAAGCCAAGAAATGCCTGGAGCCACCAGAAGCTGGAAGAGGCAAGGAAGGATTCTCCCTTCGAGTTTAGAGTGAGAACAGCCCTGCCAGCACCTTGATTTCAGACTTCTGGCCTCCAGAATGGCGAGATAATAAATTTCCGTTGTTTTAATCCACCAAGTTTGTGGCAATTTTTTATGGCAGCTCTGGGAAACTAATACAACTACAGACAAAACTGTGTCCTCCTCTCACCCACACCTGCAAAGACCAAATGGGGAGCCTAGACCTCCATTCTTGTGAGGCTGTAATGAGGCACCCCAATCCCTCTGTCAGAATGGTGTTAGAAAAGGCCAGGTAAGGAGACAGGATTTGCACCCCACTGGACAGTAACAAGGCTCTCCACCCCACTGCAGCGTCAACGAAGACTATATGGGGACTGGACTTTCACCCCCACCCAGCAGTAATGGGGCACCTCTCCCCCTCCATGCTGGGGTGATTCAGAAGAAGCCTAGCAGAGAGAGCCAGGACTTCCAGCGTTGCCTAGAAATAATGAGGCCACACCCACTGCAGTGTCAGTGGAGACCACATGGGGAGCTGGAACACCCACCTCCACCCAACAGTAACAGTCCCCTCAGCTGTCAATGGTGGGTGAAAGGAAAAGCTACACTTCTACCTCCACCTGGCAGTAATGAGGCCATGCCCTCCCCTCCCGTCAATCTTCCCCGGCCGGAATGGTGTCAAAAGCCAGATGAAAGAGAAGTTTTAAATAAGACCCAGAGTCTTAAAACACAAAAAGTGTCCATGTTTCAATAGAAAATCAATCATTATAGCAAGAACCAGGAAAATCTCAACCTGAATGAAGCAAGATTAATAGGTATCAAAGCTGGAATGATAGAGCTGTTAGAATGATTTGACAAAGATTTTAAAGCAGCCATTACAAAAATGCTTCAATGAACAATTACAAACTTACTTGAAACAAATGAGAAAATGGACAACTTCAGCAAAAAGTTTCAGCAGAGAAATAGAAGATATAAAGAAGAGCCAAATGGACATTTTTAAATTGAACAATAACCAAAATAAAAAGCTCAGTGGATGAGCTCAACAGTAGAGTGAAAGTAACAGAGGAAATAATCAGTAAATTGGAAGGCAGAACAATAGAAATTACCAAATGTGGCCTGGCATGGTGGCTCATGCCTGTAATCCTAGCACTTTGGGAAAATGAGATGGGAGGATTGATTGAGACCAGGAGATCAAGACCAGCCCGAACATAATGAGACACCACCTATACAAACATAACAAAAAATTAGCCGGGTGTGGTGGCACACGCCTGTAGTCCCAGCTACTCGGGAGGTTGAGGTGGGAGGGATCACTTGAGCCTAGGGGTTCAAGGTTGCAGTGAGCTATGATCACACCAGTGTACTGCGGCCTGGGTGATGAAGTGAGACCCTGCCAAAAAAAAAAAAAAGAAAGGAAAAGAGAAAGAAAAAAGAGAGGAAAAAGAGAAATTATCCAATGTGAATAACAGAAAAAGCAGACTTAAAAAGAAAATGAAAAGAACCTCAGGAACCTGTGAGACTGTAACAAAAGATTTAAAATGTGTGTCATGACAGCGCTAGAAGGAAAAGAAAAAAAGGAAGAAAGGGCAAGGCTGACAAAAGTACTTCAAATAATGGACGGCAACTTCCCAAATTTGGCTTATGTCCCAAAGGACATAAAACCTACAGATTGAAGAAGCTGAGGAACTTGAACAGGACAACCCCAAAGAAATCCACACAAAGACCATAATTAAACTTTGGAAAACTAAGGGAAAAAATCTTGAAAGCAATGAGAGAAAAATGACACCTTATCTACAAAGAAAAGCAATTAGAATGACAGTGGACATCTCAAAGAAGTGGCACAATATTTTTCAAGTAATGAAAAAAAATAAAAGAATTGTTGACCCAGAATCCTATATTCAGTGAAAATATCCTTTGGGAATGAAGGGGAAATCAAGCCATTCTGAGATGAAAGAAAACTAAGGGAATTTATCACCAGCAGACCCATCCTAAAGGAATGGCTAAAGGAAGTTCTCTGAACAGAAAGGAAACAATAAAAGAAGTAACACTGAAAATATCATGAAGAAAGAAAGAACGCAGTAAGCAAAAATTTAGGTAAATACAAAAGGCTTTCCTTCTTGAGTTTTCTAAAATATTTTTTATGGTTTATAAGCAAAAATTATAACACTTATGTGGTTCTAAATGTATATAGACAAAATATTTAAGAAAACTATGTTATAAATGGAGGCAGGTAGAGAGAGTTACGGATTCTGTACTTCACCTGAACTGGTAAAATGACACTACTAGTAGACTAAGGCATAGATAGATACATAGATATAGATATACACACACACATACATACACATACACACATTCCTAGATCAACGACTGAAGAAACTATATAAAGAAATACATTTAAAAATACTATTAGGCTACGCGCGGTGGCTCACACCTATAATCCTAGTACTTTGGGAGGCCAAGGTGGGATAATCACTTGAGGCCAGGAGTTCCAAACCAGCCTGAGCAACATAATGAGACCTCATCTCTACAAAAAATTTTAAAAAATTAGCTGCACCTGTAGTCCCCGCTACTCAGGAGGCTAAGGCAGGAGGATCACTTGTGCCCAAGAGTTTGAGGTTGCAGTCAGCTATGATGACGTCACTATACTCTGGCCCAGCAACAAAGCAAGACCCTGTCTCAAAAAAAAAAAACAAAAAAAAAACCCAGATAAAAACTACTTATAAATCAAATGGAATTCTACAAAATGTTCAAGCAACCCAAAGGAATGCAGGAAAAAGAAAGCAAAGAAACAAAAACAGAGAGAACAAACAGAAAACAAAGAGTAAAATGGCAGGCCTAAGTCCAAACATACCAATAACATTAAATACAAATGGTTTAAATAGACTAATTAAAAGACAGAGATTGACAGAGTAGATTAAAACAAAAAATGTAACCCAGCTATATGCTGTCTACAAGAAACTCACTTCAAATATAATGATACAGATAAGTTAGAAGTCGGAAGTAAAATGATGAAAAATACATATCATGTAAACATTAATCAAAGGAGAACAAGAGAGGCTATATATTATATATATATATTTTTTTTCTTTTTTTTTTTTTTTGAGACAGCATCTTGCTCTGTTGACCAGGCTAGAGTGTGGAGTGTGGTGGCATCCTCATAGCTCACTGCTGTGAAATTATTCTAATGATAATCTAATTTTCATTCTGTTATAAGTCATGTACTCTTTTTCCTAAATGTCTTATTGTTTCTTGTTTTTGTTTTTTTTTTTCTCTAACACCCAATAATTTTACTGAGATATGACCTGGTGGTGTTGGTTGTTCTGGGTTGGTATTCTTAGGTATACAGTGTGCTCTTTCAATAGAGTTTTTTTTTTTTTGGATAGTCTCACTCTGTTGCCCAGGCTAGAGTGCCATGGCATCAACCTAGCTCACAGCAACCTCAAATTCCTGGGCTCAAGCAATCCTTCTGCCTCAGCCTCCCGAGTAGCTGGGACTACAGGCATGGGCTACCATGCCCGGCTAATTTTTTCTATATATACTTTTAGTTGTCCAGCTGATTTCTTTCTGTTTTTAGTAGAGACAGGGTCTAACTCTTGCTCAGGCTGGTCTCGAACTCCTGACCTTGAGCAATCCTCCCACCTCAGCCTCCCAAAGTGCTAGGATTACAGGCATGAGCCACCATGCCAGGCCTCAATGTAGTTTTGTATCACTTTCTTAATGTCTTTTAGTTAACTTTGAAATAGGATCAAACCTGTAAGCTAACTGTTCTGTGGACATGTCTTTCTTATGTGCCTTCATTGTCTATAGGGATGTTATTCTGCTTTTTTTTTTCTTTTCTTTTTTTAGAAATGGGGTCTCGCTCTGTCACCCAGGCTGGAGTGCAGTGGTGCAATCATAGCTCACTGCAGCCTGGAACTCCTGGGCTCAAGCGATCCTCCTGCCTCAGTCCTGAGTAGCTGGGATCATAGGCATGTGCAGCTATGTCCAGCCCACCTTCTTGATCATAGTATCTCCCCTGCCAGGCAAGTATTCTGCTCGATTTTAATTCTACTCCCACCAATTTTTCCTCAGTGTGGGACCCTATCCTAGAAGAGTCTAGCAGGTTAGTTTTGAGAATTCATAAGGGCCAGACCACTCCAACCCCTTCACATTTTCTTACTGTGCAGCAAAGGGTTAACAAGCAGTTCTGGGTTGTCCACATCCTTCACATTCTAAAGAAAGGTTTGGCCCTTGATATCCTGCCTGGTAAGAGTGTCCTTGTTTACCTGGGGGCCTTGAGCCATGTGATATCAGCTTGACGTGGGGAAAAGCCAGAGACTAAGGTCAGACATGTGGGGAGGCAGCCATAACTACATGGTTCATTCCCAATAAAAACCAAGGCTTAGCTGCATTTTCCTGATTGACGATGCTACTCTGTATTGTCAAACATTGCAGCTTGAAGAGTTAAGTGCTATCCATGACTCCACTGGGAGAGGACAAATGGAAGCTTGTACCTGGTCTATCCTGGCCCCTGCCCTGTGTGCCATTTTCTATTGCTTATTTTAATCTGTATCCTTTTGAGTTCTGTCTCCTTATGGCAAATCACTGAATCTGAGAGTGATCTTGAGCACTTCCAAATACACTTACCATGGGCCCATTGCACTCACCTGGTATCAGAGAGGAAAATCCCTTGAATTTCAGCTATTTCCAAATTGTTCCATGGTGTTTTCCAGTGAGTATCTGTTGACTATTTTGGGTTTCTCCTGTTCTCACATCTGTCAGCATCTGCCCCTTCTCCTTGCTCCTGCACAGACACTGAGATCATGCAGGTCTTGCAGCGGTTTGTGGTTTGTATCCATTAGCTTGTATTTTGGGATTTGTGGGGGTACCTTGTCACCTAGTCTTATTATAAATGTCCATGGGATTTTGCATTTTCTATCTATCTAGTTGTTCTATTTTGATGTGTGGATCATAAGGTATTAAAACTGCACCGCTACCCCTGCAAACTTTCTAGACTCCATCTAGTACATTTTAGTGAATAATTGAATGTACCGGAAGAGGCAAGGAAAAACAAACCTGTAGCAAAATCGATTGTTATATGTGGAGAACGAGGGGAACAAAGAAAAAGGGAGCACTTAAGAGTAAACTTTTTGAGGTTTATACAGAATATTTTGCGGGGAGAGAAAAATATGGAGCTAATAGAATTCTGTTCATTATAGTAGCAAATATATTAGGTCATTAAGCATGGAATGTCCGATTTCCTTAAGTACTAAGTTTGTTGATATCGCTAACATTTCACTTTGACACCTTTTTTTTTTTTAATTGTGAAGGTACATTCTCAGTCTTTCAAATGCACATTTTGGCTTGTGATTATCTTTCAATTTTTTTTTAGAGCAATTTTTATGAAACCATGGATGGATAAGTAAAAAAAAATTCTTGTTAGTTTTGAATGTGAGTCCTGCTATGGAAGCAATGCAACACAGGCAGCTTGAAATATCAACAAAGTGGGAAAGATGTGGCTAATGAACGCACAGTACATAGATGGTTTGAGAACTTCCATTCTGGGGATTTTAATCTTGGAAATGAGCCATGTGGGTGACCTGAGACCAAGGTGGATAATGATGAGCTGAAAGCTGTAGTGGAAGTGAATCCATCTCAACCTATGTGTGAATTAGCAGCAAGGTTTGACATTACTATTCCAACAACATTGGACCATCTGAAACAAATCAGCAAGGTAAAGAAGCTGCATAGATGGGTACCACATGAATTAAACGAGCTTCAGAAGAGAAATCATCTCCAAGCTTGCCTTTCTTTGCTGCGATGACATAAAGGTGAACCATTTCTACACTATATTGTTACATGTGATGAAAAATGGATTCTTTTCGACAATCACAAGCATTCGGCACAATGGTTGGATAAAGATGAAGTGCCAAAACACAGTCCAAAACCGAATATTCATCAAAAAAAGCTAACAGTGTCTGTTTGGTGGTCCAGCGCTGGTGTTATCCACTACAGCTTCATGAAACCTGGTCAGTAGATTACAGTGGATGTCTACTGCAACCAATTGGATGAAACGATGAGGATGCTTGTGATTAAGTAGCTGAGATTGGTCAACAGAGACAGGTTAATCCTCTTGCAAGACCACTTGTCACAAAAGACAATGCTGCTCAAACTATAGAAGCTGGACTTGGAAACTCTGTCATCCACTGTATTCACCACACCTTGCTCCAACTGACTACCACTTCTTCCAGGCTTTGGACCACTTCTTGCAAAGAAAAATATTCAATTCTCAACAAGCTGTGTAAAATGCCTTTCATGATTTCATTGCCACCTGCTCTCCAGGCTTCTTCGCTGCTGGCATAAGCAAGCTACCATTACAATGGCAAAACTGTGTCGACAGTTTAGGCACATACTTTGATTAATTGGACTGCTTCTTGTTTGAGATATAATAAACTACACTTTTGATTCGAAATCAGACTTTTCATATTTAATGACCTAAAATATTATGGTACAGAGAAAACAACAGATTTTTCCATACTATTATTTAAACAAATTACATTTGCTAATGTCCTTCTTAAAGAGCACAAGTCAAAACTAAACATAATTTTCTACTTCAGTGAAAGCAGAGTGGGACTATTACTTCCCTAATCATGGATGTCGCCAGCAGTCAAGCTATGAATTCAGTTTAACTCTCTTCTTCACCCCTACCTCCACATCAATCATCGATTCCTTTTGGGTCTAATTTAAGCATCTATTGGATATGCATCCCTACTGCCACTGGCTCATTTCACAACTTAATGTCTCTCAAGGATGACAGTCTACTGACTAGTATCTTTTCTTCCAATTCATCTTTTGAAAATAAATCTTTTTACCTATAAGATTAAATATGAATTCTTTAACTTGGTATATAAACCTTACAACGGGATGCCAGTCTACCTTGGCGGACTTCTCTCCTGCCATTGCACCCTCAGACCTTCACTGCGGTCTGACGTGGCACTCCCACCACCATGATCTTGGGGGATGCCCTAACACACCCCATTCTGCCCTCCACTGTGACTGCAAATTCTTTCCCTTCTGCTTCAGGTGCCAGTTCTGAGCTTATCAAATTTCTCATCTATTAAGAACTGGCTCACGGAGTACTTTGCTCTCTGAGCATTTTGGGCAGATTTAGTCAGTCTTTCCTCAGTGACATGCCAGGCATTTCTACCATTTACCGCCCTGTCAATTATTATCTTCAGCTGTGGCTTTCCCCTTAGCGTCCACTCCTCCCAGGAGCACAACCGTTAACAGATGGGGATCCACAGTAGAACGGGTATGGGCTAGAGTTCTGGCAAGACTAGCCATGACTGTAAACAAATTAATTCACATCTCTTGAGCCTAAGTTTTTTAACCTGTAAAGTAAAAATAATAGTAATACCAACGTCATAAGTGTAATGTGGATTAAATGAGATAATCAATGTATTTGGAAAATCTAGCATTGTGCCTGGCACACAGTAGGGACCCAATAAATATCAATTCTTATTATCATATCATCACCCAAATACTCTCTTCCATCCAAGCACATTGTTTTAGAATATGCAGTTCCTCTACCTATTTGAACAGAATGAGTTGGTTTTCTTTTAAAAATCTTCAGTTCACAGTTCGAGGAAAAAAAAAATCAATATTTAAATTAGTTTCAGAGTTCAAAAAATTACAACCCACTCCTGTCTAGAATTAAGTTAGGTTTAAGTCATTTCTGTGAAAAGGCAGATTCTATAGGTATAAATTTAAGGTGTCATTTTCCTATAGCAAGAAATAAATATGTTCAACAAATATTTCATGAGTGAAAGGAATGGGATGAAGAGGCTCTGGAGAAAACAATTCATCTACACTCATTCAATCCAACACGTATCATGCACACGTTACGTGTCAGGCACTATGCTCAGTATCAGACACACAGAATATAAGAAAGTACAAGTAACCTTTCACATGTTACAATGATATCTAATTAAAATGCCTGGAGCCACAAGAAACCCTTTTTCCCTTCTAATGAAAAGTAGGTTAAAATTGGATTCATCAAATCTCACGTAAGAAAAAAATACACACATTGAATTTTTAGTCTTTTATTTTGATTCAGATGGCTGGACAAGGTATCTACATTCCAGAATATCTTCTTAACAATCACTAAACAAGTGAAAGGCTACTTATATATAAAAAGATAAGGGGAAAAGGTCATGATTGTCTCACAGGGAACATGAATCCCCAAATAAGTTATCTTACAAAAATAACACACTTGCTTTTCTTTTTCTACTATCAGTAAAATGAAAAAAAGAAAAAAAAATTCACATTAAAAAAAATCTGTAGGCTGGTATTGCAAGTTAAGACCATTATTTTTACATATTAAGTCCTTCAAATAAATATTTTATACAAATTTATGTTTTCAAAAAAATAGGTTAAGTATTTACCTTATATATTTTTTGTCCACTAAAAGACCATTTATCAAACAGGCATTAAACTGGACTACAGCTCATACCCTACAAATAGTAAGACACATCACTGAGGCTGGAATGTACATGTGCATATTACATACATGTGAAATGGCTAACACTGCTGTGCATACTACTTCTATAAGTAGTTTTACCCTATAAAAATCCTCTAGCCTATTTTGAATCAAATTGCAAGGAAAGAACAAAAGACAACATTTGCCTATTATGAGCCAGGTGCGGTGGCTGTAATCCTAGCACTTTGGGAGGCCAAGGTGGGAGGATCACTTGAGGCCAGGAGTTTGAGACCAGCCTGAGCAACATAGCAAGATTCCTGTCTCTATAAAAATTTTAAAAATTAGCCTGGTGTGGCTGTGCACACCTGTAATCCTAACACTGTGGGAGGCTGAGGTGGGGAGAAATGCTTGAAGTCAGGAGTTCCAGTCCAACCTGAGCAAAAGCAAGACCCCGTCTCTACAAAAAACAGAAAAAATCAACCTGGTGTAGTCATGACCACCTATAGTCCCAGCTACTTGGAAGGCTGAGGCAGGAAGATCACTTGAGCCCAAGAGTTTGAGGTTGCTGTGAGCTATGATGACGCCATTTCACTCTAGCCCAGGCAACAGAAACCCTGTCTCAAAAATATATATGCACACACGTGTGTATGTATATATGTATACACATATATACGCATACATATAGACATTTGCTCAGGTGTTTTAAAAATTGCAAAAATAATAATACTTTTGGGGACTTAAAGGTTATTGAATATGGGCCAGGTGCAGTGACTCACACCTATAATCCCAGCACTTTGGGAGACAGACATTGGAGGATCACTTTGGCCCAGGAGTTTAAGACCGGCCTGAGCAACAAAGTGAAATCCCATCCCTACAAAAAATAAGAAAAATTAGCCAAGTATGGTGCCGTGCACTTTTAGCCCTAGCTACTTGGGAGGCTGAGGCAGGAGGATGGCTTGAGCTCAGGAGTTTGAGGCTGCAATAAGCTATGATCAGGCCCCTGCACCACTCCAGCCTGGGTGACACAGTGAGACCTTGTCTCAAAAAAAAAAAAAGAGAGAGAAAAGAAAAAAGAAAAAAGAAAGAAAGAAAAAGAAAAGATTATTAAACATGGGATAAAAGTCAACACTGCTTACAAATACCTGAACATGGAGAGCACAGTTAATATACTCATGTGGAAAGCACATGAGTAAATGTATATTACAGAACTCTGGCTTCTACCTGGTCTATTCCTATTGTTTTATTCTAAAGTTTTATACGGCCTTGGATCCTCATGATGATTTACTAAATAATTAATACATTAAGTTTTTGTTCTAATAACCAATTTTAAGAAGTACAGGCCGGGTGCACTGGCTCATGCCTGTAATCCTAGCACTCTGGGAAGCTGAGGCAGGAGGACTACTTGAGCCCAGGAGTTTGAGACCAGACTGAGCAATAGTGAGACCCCGTCTCTACCAAAAAAAAGAAAAGTAAAAAAAAGTACAGTGGACAGGTATAGGACTTTTTATATCTTCTCATACTTTTAAAGCCAATCTGATTTTTATTGTGCTATATTTCAACTAAAAATATGCTAAGAGCAAAATTAATTGAATTATGGTTTTGTCCACAACATTTAAGTCACTTATTGCTAAAATATTACAAAAGGAATCCAGTAAACACTTTCTATTTCCAATGGCCCGAGAGATGAAATAAACTTTTTTATCAGTTACAACTAAACTGGGCTGAGGACAGCTACCTTCAACCCTGAAAACAAAGCCAAGCATCCAAAAGTCTAAAACACTAACACTTTCCATCCAGGATAGAAAAATGAGCATCCAAAGTAAAGAGAACCACAAGATTGATCAAGTAACCAATCAAAAACCACTTCTCTGTTATTCGAGCTAATAGTTACTCGAAGCTTGAAGTTTCCACCTTCGTTATTATTGGTGGTTCCTAGAGTCACAGCTTCAACATCAAATGTTACAGTGGATCCAGAAGTAACTGCAGGCAACTGATTAGTCATTTCTTTTCCATTTACAAAAACTGCACCTAAAATGTTAAAGAGTCATTTACATGTGAGCAACAGCTAAGAGAATAGAAATAACTTCTCTTACTGGTAACGCAACTAATTTCCTAATTCAGATTTTAAAAAACACTTTGAAATGCCAACAGGACATAGATAACACACTTAAATACGTTAATTAACCCTCATCCCCATGGCAGGAGAAAAAGCTAAAACCTTTATCACATTTTGGAGTTTTGGTCGAGGGTACTCTCTTTTCCAACAGAGACTGTGAGTTTCCCTTATGAAGAGCATCAAAAGAAACCTGACACCATTATAAAATGACATCCTGTGAAATAACAAGAATCTTGTTCTACCTAATGCTTGACCCCACACCACAAAATATTAGCATGTCTTGGTAGTGATTTTTAAAAGCGTGATTACTATGCAGTAAGGCATCAAAGAGTACTACAGATACAGGTTGAATGATTTGTTGTAGGACAATGCTGGCTTGTGGTAGCAAAATAAATTAAATCATTAAGATATAAACACTCTCATTTCCCACTACAAACATGTAACATTGGGACAGATTCATATCTT
Source organism: Indri indri (assembly GCA_004363605.1). Classification (NCBI taxonomy): domain Eukaryota; kingdom Metazoa; phylum Chordata; class Mammalia; order Primates; family Indriidae; genus Indri; species Indri indri. The sequence goes on along the minus strand of RJWJ010000010.1, from coordinate 65,451 downwards.
ACTACAGTAATTCACAGATTTCAAGGAGAATGACAGTTATTTATCTCTTACCATTGGTACTAATGCACACAGCTTGATCCCGCTGCAGAGACTCGTATCCATTCTGTTTTTCTGCACACACCCCTATGCTGTCTCTTCTGTCTGGTTGTCCCACAGTTTCAACTCTGTAAATGAAGTAGAAAGATCATTTCATCTTTTAAAAATATAACGTGATACCTAACAGCTACTAGCTTAAAAAAAAGCAATCTTATCACAATTGTTCTTTTCTAAATAATAATAGCTAACAAGGATTGAGCACTTCCTATATTCTAGGCACTGTTCCAAATATTTTGTATCTATCTATAAATAATCTCATCCAATTCTCACAAAATATGAGGTGGGTGCTATTATCACCATACCCATTTTATAGGTGAGGAGAATGAGGCAAAAAAGAAAAAATAAGATTAAAAATGGCTAAATAACTTGACCCTGATCACCTGCCTGATGACTAGTGGAACCAGGACCCAAACCCAGGCATTCTGATTCTAGAGTCTATACATTCTTAACCATTTATAGCTATAACAGAACATTTCTATTTTATGTTCTGACTCTAGACACATAGAAAATTTATCATATTTGACATAATTAATGTGACTATTACTGTTACCACCTAAACCTTGAATATCAGAGTCTGCAATGATTTGATTACTATTTATCAAGTATTTTTTAAATAATTTAAATACAGACATTATAGTCCTAAAACAAGAACTTTATGGTTATGAACACACTATTTTGCTTGGAGAACTTCATATGTGGAAAGTTTAAGTCTTTCTCTTTGTATTTTAGTTTCAAATCTGTCAATACACTATGTACTCTAGAAATAGGAATTGTAAACATAAAGGTCAACATATATCCCTATTACCAGACTCAACTTTGTCTCCATTCCAAAAAGCCAGACTTTGCAAAGACAAAAAAACAAAGGAAAAAAGTGTGGAACTGAATGTGGCTTTTCCAAAAGATGATTATTTATATTCAATGTGGCCTCAAAATGTCTTTCATTGTAAAGTGGCAAACGTGCAGGATCATAATAAATATGTGGTGGGTTTCTGAAGTCATTTCACCTCTGAGCCAACAGTCTAAAGAAATATGGGGAAGAGTGTGATGCTAACAAGATGGTAGAAAAGGAATTCTCAGGCATTGTTCTCCCACAGAAACACTAATTTAACAATGATATACAGAACAAAATACCTTTATGACAATTCCACAATCCAGTTAAGAAGTTGCAATACCCCAGGTGAGCACAAAGCCAAGCACAGCAAATTGAAACGGGTAAGAACAATTTAACTTTATCCCCATCGGCCCCTCCCCCAACACCAGTACAGTTCAGTGCCAGGCTAGAACATTCCAGCTTATGACTTCTCCCTCCGGAGGGAAGAAGAGCAGAAGAGCAAAGTGTGCATCTAGTGTTCTGGCTCTTCAGAGGACTGCCTGAGAGACTGGTTTCTGTCTTGTCTCACTTGGAGTGCTGATGGAAGCAACATACTTGGGATGCCTGGGGGCTGCTGAGAACAAAGAATGGTGGAGAGCTGCCTGCTGTGGGCAGCAGGACTTCATGACATTGGGAGAAGGGCACAACTTGAAGTTTCAACCTCAGGAGAGAGGCAGAATGTGCATCAGGCTCTCCAGCTTTTCAGAAGGCTGCTCGCCTGATTTGGGGAGCTGCATACTTTGGATGCCTGGTGGTCACTGAAAATGAGAGACGGGGGATGGCTTGCTGCAGTAGAACCAGAGAACTTGCAGTGCTGCAGACAGACACTAGAGGGAGCCAGAAATTACGAGCTCCTGAAAAAGGAACCAGCAAGCCTCTCTATGATAGAGAAAATACAGGCAGAGGTCCAGAGAAATTGTATTGGCCAAAAAGGTTCCAGAGGTCCCCAAAACAGCTGGGCTGATTCGTGACAGTGATTGAACACGATTTTCCCCATACACTGCTAGCCCATGAAGACTGGGAGAAGTTGCTGTTTTTTCAAATGTACAGATGGCGTCACAGAGTTACAAGATACATGAAGAAACAAAGAAACATGAACCAAAGGATCAAAATAAACCTCCATAAACCAATCCTAAAAAAAGAGGTATATAAATTACCTAACAAAGTATTAAAAGTAACTCATAAAGACACTCTATGAATTCAAGAAAATAATACATGAACAAAGTAAGAATATCAACAAAAAGACTGAAAATATAAAAAAGAACCAAAAAGAGCTTTGGGAGCTGAAGAATATAATAACAGCACTGAAAAATTCACTAAAGGGTTTCAAAAGCAGACTTGATCAACCAAAAGGACCAACAAACTCAAAGACAGGTTATTCGAAATTATACAGTCAGAGGAACAGTAAGAAAGAAGAATAATAGCTGGCTACGGTGGCTCACGCCTGTAATCCTAGCACTGTAGGAGGAAAGAGACTCAGGAGTTCAAGACCAGCCTGAGCAAGAGGGAGACCCCATCTCTACTGTAAATAGAAAGAAATTAGCCAAACAACTAAAAATAGAAAAAAATTAGCCAGGCACAGTGGCACATGCCTGTAGTCCCAGCTACCCAGGAGGCTGAAGCAGGAGGATCACTTGAGCCCAGGAGTTTGAGGTTGCTGTGAGCTACGCTGAGACCACGGCACTCTAGCCTAGGCAAGAGAGTGAGACTCTGTCTCAAAAAAAAAAAAAAAAAAAAAGAGAAAGGAACAGAGTATTTATTTGAAGATATAATGGCTGAAAACTTCCCAAATCTGGAAAAGGAAATGTATATCCAGACTGAAGAAGCCAATGGTCTTCAACCGGATAAACCAAAGAAATCCACATTGAGATACAGTTAACCAAAATGGTCAAAAGTGAAAGACAGAGAAAGAATTTTGAAAGTAAGAAGGAAAAAAGCAACTTATCACACACAAGGAAACAACTATACGACTGTCAGCAGATTTCTCAGCAGAAATCTCGCAGGGCAGAAGAGAATGGGACAACATAAAGTGCTGAAAGAAAAAATACTGCCAACCAAGAGTATTATATCTAGCAATACTGTCTTTCCAAAACATAACGGAAATAAAGTCTTCCCCAGATAAACAAAAACTGAGGAAGTTTATCACCATTAGATTTGTCTTATAGTGTTAATTCTGGTATAGAATCTAGAAGTATTAAAAATAACTAAGTTTACAAATATAAAAAGTATTCACCATATAAAAAGATGTAATTTGGGACACTGATGATATAAAGTGTGTGTGTGAGAGAAGTAAAGTGTAGAGTATTTGTATGTGATTGACATTAAGTTTGTTTTTTTGAGACAGAGTCTCACTCTGTTGACCATGCTAGAGTGCCATGGCATTAGCCTAGCTCACAGCCTGAGCTAAAGCAATCTTCCTTCCTCAGCCTCCTGAGTAGCTGGGACAATAGGTGCACACCACCATGCCCAGCTAACTTTTTCTATTTTTAGTTGCCCAGCTAATTTTTTCTATTTTTAGTAGAGACAGGGTCTCGGCTCTTGCTCAGGCTGGTCTTGAACTCCTGACCTCAAGTGTTCCTTCCCCCTTCGGCCTCCAAGAGTGCTAGGATTACAGGTGTGAGCTACCACGCCCAGCCACATTAAATTGTTAACAGCTTAAAACAGATTATTATAATTAAAAGATGTCTTAAGTAAGTGCCATGGTAATCACAAAGAAAATATGCATAGAAGATACACAAAAGAAAATGATAAACGGGCAGGGTATGGTGGTGGCTCAAGTCTGTAATCTCAGCATTTTGGGAGGCCAAGGTGGGAAGACTGCTGGAAGTCAGGAGTTCCAGACCAGCCTGAACAAGAGCGAGACCCTGTCTCTACAAAAAGCAGAAAAATCAGCCAGGTGTGGTGGCCCATGCCTATAGCCCCAGCTACTCTTGAGGCTGAGGCAGGAGGATCCCTTGAGCCCAGGGGCCTGAGGTTGCGGTGAGCTATGATGATGCCACTACACTAGCCTGGATGACAAAACAAGACCCTGTCTAAAAAAAAAAAAGGAAAAAGAAAAGAAAAGAAAAGAAAAGAATGAAAGGAAATGATAAAGGAATCAAAGCATGTCTGATTAATAAAAATCAATGAAACAAAAAGATAGCAAGAGAGGAAAAGAAGAACAATAAAGCTTATAGCTTATAGACAGGAAACAATAAACAAAATGACAATAGTAAGTTCTTCCCTATAAAAATTACTTTAAATTTAAATGAATTAAACTCACCAATCAAAAAACAAAGAGTGGCTGAACAGATTAAAAAACCAAGATCTACCTCTATGCTGTCTATAGTAGACTCACTTTCAGTTTAAAGACACAAATAGGCAGAAATAAAAAGGATAAAAAAAGATACTCTGTGCAATGATGACTACAAGAAAGCAGGGGTGGCCATACTGTTTCAGAAAAAACAGACTTTAAGTAAAAACTGTCAAGAGACAAGAAGAACATTATATAGTAATAAAGGTCAACTCACCAGGAAGATGTGGCAATTATATATGCGACCAGTATCAGAGCACCCAAATATATAAAGCAAACATTGGACAGAACCAAAGGGAGAAAGAGACAGCAACATAATAACAGTAAGAGATTTCAATATCCCACTTTCAATAATGGATAGAACATCCAGACGGAAGATCAATAAGGAAACAGAGGACTTGAACAATCCTATAGACCAAATAGACCTAACAGGTATATACAGAACATTCTACTGAACAAGAGCAGAATACACATTCTTCTCAAGCACACACAGAACATTCTCTAAGATAGGTCAGATGTTAGGTCACAAAACAAGCCATACTAAATTTAAAGATTAAAATCATACTAAGTACATTTTCAGACCACAATGGAATGAAATTAGAAGTTAATGGCAGGAAAAAAAAAAACATGGAAAATTTAAAAAATGAGAAAATTAAACAACAAACTCTTGAATAACCAATGGGTAAAAGATTAAATCAAAACAGAAATTAAAAAACTATTTTGAGGCTAGGCATGCTGGCTCATGCGTGTAATCCCAGCACTTTGGGAGGCCAAGGCAGTTGCCTGAAGCCAGGGGTTCAAGACCAGCCTGGGCAATACAGTGAGACCCCACCTCTACAAATAAATTTTAAAACTTAGCCAGGCATTGTGGCATGCACCTGTAGTCACAGCTACTTGGGAAGCTAAAACGGGAGAACTGCTTGAGCCCAGAAGTTTGAGGTTACAGTGAGCTATGATCACACCACTGCACTTCAGCCTGGGTAACAGAATGAGATTGTTTCAAAAATAAAATTTAAAAAACCAACGAAAACTATCTTGAGATAAACAAAAATGAAAACAAAACATACCAAAACTTATGCAGCAAAACAGTTCTAAAGAAGCAAATTTATAATGATAAACACCTATATTAAGAATGAAGAGGCCGGGCGCGGTGGCTCACACCTGTAATCCTAGCACTCTGGGAGGCCGAGGCGGGCGGATTGTTTGAGCTCAGGAGTTCAAAACCAGCCTGAGCAAGAGCGAGACCCCGTCTCTACTAAAAATAGAAAGAAATTAATTGGACAACTAAAAATATATAGAAAAAATTAGCCGGGCATGGTGGCGCATGCCTGTAGTCCCAGCTACTTGGGAGGCTGAGGCAGAAATTGCTCGAGCCCAGGAGCGTGAGGTTGCTGTGAGCTAGGCTGACGCCATGGCACTCACTCTAGCCCAGGCAAAAGAGTGAGACTCTGTCTCAAAAAAAAAAAAAAAAAAAAAATGAAGAAAGTCCTCAAATAAACAATCTAAGTCTATACCCACGGAAACTAGAAGAAGAAAAAAGTAAGCCCGAAGTTAGGAGAGAAAAGGAAATAAAGATAAGAGCAGAAATAAACAAAATAGAGAATAGAAAAAAATGATGAAACTAAGAATTGGGTTTTTGAAAAGTTTTTTAAAAATTGACAAACCTTTAGCTAAATTAAAAAGAGAGATGACTTAAATAAATGAAATCAGAAATAAAAGAGGAGATTACAACTAATGTCACAGAAATTAAATGGATTGTAAGCAATATAAACAATTATATACCAATAAACTGGATAACCTAGAAGAAATGAATAAATTCCTAGAGACATATAACCTACAAAGACTGAATTATGAAGAAAAATCTGAACAGACCAATAATGAGTAAGGAAACTGGATCAGAAATAAAAACCTCAAAACAAAGAAAATCCCAGGACCATATGGCCTACCTGGTGAATTCTACCAAGCATTTAAGAAGAATTCACATCAACCCTTCTTAAACTTTCCCAAAAATTAAAAAAGAGGGAATACTTCCTAATTCATTTTATGAGTTCAGCATTACCCTGACACCAAATCCAGAAAACACATACTAAAAGAATGATTCCTGGCCGGGCGTGGTGGCTCACGCCTGTAATCCTAGCACTCTGGGAGGCTGAGGCGGGAGGATCGCTCAAGGTCAGTTCAAGACCAGCCTGATCAAGAGTGAGACCCCATCCCTACAAAAATAGAAAGAAATTAGCTGGACAACTAAAAATATATAGAAAAAATTAGTCGGACATGGTGGCACATGCCTGTAGTCCCAGCTCCTTGGGAGGCTGAGGCAGAAGGATTGCTTGAGCCCAGGAGTTTGAGGTTGCTGTGAGCTAGCCTGATGCCACGGCACTCTAGCCCAGGCAACAGAGTAAGACTCTGTCTCAAAAAAAAAAAAAAAAAAAAAAAGAATGAATGATCCCTGATAAACATAGATGTAAAAGTCCTTAACAAACTACCATCAAACCAAATTCAACAATATACTATAAGGATTATAACACCATGACCACATGGGATTTATCCCTGGGATACAAAGACAGTTCAACACACAAATATCAATCAATGTGGTATGCGATATTAACAGAAGGAAGGATAAAAAAAATCACATCATCTCAACACATGCAGAAAATACACTTGATAAATTTCAACACCCTTCATAATAAAAACATTGAAAAAAACTGGGAATAGAAGAAAATTACCATTACATAACAAAGGCCACATGTGAAAACCCCACAGCTAACATCATACTCAATGGTGAAAAATTGAAAGCCCTTCCTTTAAGATCAGGAACAAGACAAGGATGCCCACTTTCACCATTTCTATTCAACATAATACTGCAAATACTAGTCAGAGCAATTAGGCAAGAAAAAGAAAAGGATTCATGAAAAAAAGAAAAGGCATTCAAATCAGAAAAGAAGTAAAATTATCTCTGTTCACAAATGACATACATGATTTTACATGTAGAAAATCTTGAACATAAGAAAACTATTAGGACTAGCAAATGAATTCACCGAATTTGCAGGATACAAAATTAACATGCAAAATCTGTGCTTCTATACATTAACAATAAGCAACTTGAAAAGGAAATTAAGAAAACAATCCCATTTACAGTGGCACCAAAAAGAATAAAATACTTTGCAGTAAACTTAACCAAAGAGGTGAAAGATCTGCACACTGAAAACTGTAAGACATCGCTGAAGGCAATTAAAGACACAAATAAAGACATCCCATATTCATGGACTGGAAGACAATATTGTGTAAATGTCCATACTATCTAAAGTGATCTACAGATTGAATGTAATCCCTATCAAAATCGTAGTGGCATTTTTTACAGAAATAGCAAAAACAATGCTCAAATTCATACGAAATGAAAAAAGACTGTATAGCCAAAACAATCTTAAGAAAGAACAAAGCTATAGGACTCATGCTTCCAGATGTCAAAACGTATTACAGGCCAGGCGCAGTGGCTCAGGCCTGTAACCCAACCCTAGCACTCTGAGAGGCCAAGGCAGGAGGATCCCTCAAGGTCAGCAGTTCTAGCCCAGCCTGAGCAAGAGCAGACAGCCCAGGAGTTTGAGGTTGCAGTGAGCTCTGACAAAGCCATGCACTCTAGCCTGGGAGACAGAGCAAGACTCTGTCTCAAAAAACAAACAAAAACCTTGGAAAAAAATAAGAAAAATCACTGTTTGACAACTATCATAGTAATAACCAATTTAGGCAAGAATCATCACTGGACAGTAAACTAGTAGCTAAAGAATAATGAGATACATAGACTTAAACTATCTCTTCACAAGATCCTCATTAATTATTATAAGGTAGATAAACTTGACAGAGGCCACCTTAATCAAGTAATTAAAGTTAACAGCATCAGTAATATGACAAACTGACATAAAGTGGTTCCCAATATTATGATGTACTGAGAACACATTATTTCTTCTTCTTCTTTTTTTTTTCCGAGACAGGGTCTTGCTATGTTGTCCAGGCTGGAGTACAGTGGCTATTCATAGGCACAATCATAGCTTACTGAAGCCTCAAACACCTGTCCTCAAGGAATCCTCCACCTCAACCTCCTAAGTAGCTGGGACTACAGGTGCAAGCCACCAGCCCCAGCTAATTTTAAAATGTTTCTTGGCCAGCCTAAAAATAATAATAAAAAAATACAATAAATTTTTTTTTACAGATAGGGTTTCACTATATTGCTGAGGCTGGTCTCCAACTCCTTGCCTCAAGTGATCCTCCTACCTTGGCCTCCAAAAATGCTGGGATTACAAGCATGAGCGATCATGCTCACCCTGATCAACTGATTTTTGACAAAGGTGAAAATGCAATTCAATGCAAAGAGGAGAGTCTTTTCAACAGATAGTGCTGGAACTACTGGATATCCAGATGCAAAATAAAACAAAACTCAACCCATATTTCACACGATACTAAAATAACTCAAAATGGCTCATAGATCTAAATGTAAAATTTTAAAACATAAAGCTTCTAGATGAAAACAGAGGAGAAAATCTTCTGATCTTGAATTAGGCATAAAATTGATAAATTGTACTAAAAGAATGAGAAGACAAACTACTGACTGGGAGAAAATATTTTCAAAACATATACTTGGCAAAGGATTTATATTCATCAATATTTAACAATAAAATAAAAAACTGGCAAAAGATTTAAAAAGACATTTCACCAATGAAGATATATAAAGACACAACATACAAATATAAGCACATGAAGACATACAACATCACTAGTCATCAAAGAAAATTAAAACCACAATGAGATATGACTATATTTCTATTAGAATGGCTAAAGTTAAAAAAAAAAAAAATCCTGAAAATACCAAATGTTGGCAAGGATGCAAAACAATTGAAAAGCTCATACACTGCTGTTGGGACTATAAAATGATGCAGCCACTTTGGAAAACAGTTTGATAGTTCCTTATAAAGTTATACAAACACAGTTATGACCCAGCAATCACACTCTTATTTATTCATTTACCCAAGAGAAGTGAAAGCTTATGTACATACAAAAACCCACAGGTAAATGTTTATAGAGCCCTTATTATTGCGAAAACCTGGAAACAACCTATATGTCTCTTCATTGGTAAATGAATAAGCAAACTGTGATATATCCACATGATAAAATACTATTCAGCAATAAAAAAGGCCTAAACTATTGATATATACCACAAAATGGATGAATCTCAAATGCATTATGCTAAAGAAAATAAGCCAGAATGACAAAGAGTGACATACTATATGATTCCATTTATAAAACAGTTTCAAAAAGGCAAAATTATACAAACAGAAAATAGATCAATAATTGCCAAAGAAAGGAGAGTTAGATACAAAAAGGCAGCGCAAGGGAATATTTAGGAGTGATAAGACTCTGCTGTTCATTGATAGGTTACATGAATGTGTTCGTCAAAAGTCACATAGCTATATAACAAAAAGACTGAATTTTATTTATATAAAAAAATTTTTTTTAGGCCTGGTGCAGTGGCTCACGCCTATAATCCTAGCAACTCTGGGAGGCTGAGGCAGGAGGATCACTTGAGCTCAGGAGTTTGAGACCAGCCTAAGCAAGATCAAGATCCCGTCTTGCATGGTGGCTCACGCCTGTAATCCTAGCACTCTGGGAGGCCAAGGTGGGCGGATCGTTCTGAGCTCAGGAGTTCGAGACCAGCCTGAGCAAGAGCGAGACCCCGTCTCTACCAAAAATAGAAAGAAAATTAATTGGACAGCTAAAAAAATATATATAGAAAAAATCAGCCAGGCATGGTGGCGCATGCCTGTAGTCCCAGCTACTCGGGAGGCCGAGACAGTAGGATTGCTCGAGCCCAGGAGTTTGAGGTTGCTGTGAGCTAGGCTGACACCACGGCACTCGCCCCAGGCAAGAGAGTGAGACTCTGTCTCAAAAAATAAATAAATAAATAAATAAAAATATAAATAAATAAATAAATAAATAAATAAATAAAGATCCCGTCTCTACCAAAAATAGAAAAAATTAGCTGGGCATGGTGGTGTGTACTTGTAGTCCCAACTACTTGGGAGGCTGAGGCAAGAGGATCGCTTGAGCCTAGGAGTTTGAGGTTGTGCTGAACTTTGGTGACACCACGCACTCTATCCAAGGCAACAGCATGAGACTCTGTCTCAAAAAAAAAAAAAAAATTTCTAGCAATGGGGTCTCACTATGTTGTCCAGGCTGGTCTCAAAATACTGGGCTCAAGCGATCCTTCCACCTCAGCCTCCCAAAGTGCTGGGATTACAGGCATGAGCCACCACACCCAGCCTATAAAATTTTAAAAACTGAAAAAATTGTCCCCCCTCAAAGTCACTTGATCCAGACTGCTTTATAAAACCTTCGAGGAAGAGAGAATTTACCACATAAATTTTTTTATTTTATGAGGCTATCATAACCACACAAACTATAAAAATACACTTTGAAAAAAGGAAAATTATAGGGTAATTTCCTTCATGAATATAGATTTTACAAATCAATTAAAATATTAGCAAATTCAAACCAGCTATATCTATCTATCCATCCATCTATCTATATATAAAGAAATGCAATCATGTAGAGTTTATCCAAAGAATGCAAAGAAGACTTAATGTAAGAACATCTATTCATGTGAATCACTGCATTAAGAGATTAAAGAAAAAGAAAAAAGCAAGGCCTGTCTGTTCAGATTCTTCCTGGCCTTTCTGTGCAGCATTCTTTCCTCCAGAATATGGGGCAGGACCCTCTCTGGAATGAGGGTCTTTTGACCCACAATCAGATTAGAGTCCTGCCTTGGGCAGGTGAAAGGACAGGAGGGGAGAGGGGGAGAGAGAGAGAGAGAGACAGAGAGAGAGAGAGACAGAGACAGAGACGGCCGGGGGGTAGAGAGAGAGAGAGAGAGAGAGAGAGAGAGAGAGAGAGAGAGAGAGAAATTCTATCTCTTGAGGCCTGCTCCTGAGGCCTAAAGCACCCCGACATTATAATAAGGACTATGGGAGTTATGAGCCAGGAACCCATGGACAAATATATGTGTATCGTAAGACCACACTGTCCAAAAGAACATCCTGCTCTTCTGTGATTCTCTCTGACTATAGTCTCTGTCTCTATTAACCCCACCCAAACTCAGTACTTGCAGTTCTTTGTATTTTTTCTACCTCTGTTCTTTGGTTCTTGCTTGTTTGCCCCACCTGAACTGTCCTTTCCAGCTCTACTTGAGGTAAGGATTTCAGCAATCCCTCATCTAGAAGTAACCTTTTCTTCCTCCACAGCAGTCTGGATTTTTCTTACATTAATTTATAAACTCTTTATTTGACATTGAGGTGAAGGTTCTGCTTTTGCTTTTTCTTAAAATTTGCATTCCCTACAATACCAAGTATTGTAAATACCATCTGAGTTGAATAAGGGTTGAATGAAATGATTAGCTTCATTCAAAGACTAAAGATAATCAGGAGAACTGTCCTTATGTTTTAGAAAGTAGTTTTAAGACAGAGAGATACGGAAGAAAAAACTCTTAAGAAATGTTCTTAGGTTGTCTGAGAGGCACAGTCCTTGTATGTGAATATCCCAAAGCAGAAATACCTTCATGACTTCATGTAATCCTCTCTCTACAAACAATCTAAAAGCCAGGGTACAGAACCCTAGAGATCTACTTAGGAAACCAGCTGGCTTATCTTACCCAAGCTGATAATAAAGGGTCTGTAGGGAAAACTCTTCTGGCCACGTCCGTAACAAGAGCCAGGCTTCAATGTGAGAAAACTACACACTGTATCCCTTGAGGGTATCACTTTAGCAAAATATAAAGCCACAGCCAGGCTATATTTTCCCTGGGATTGTGCATTTTGTCTCAATATATGAGGGAACTGACAAGATTTCAAAGATCCTAGTTAAAAACAAATTAATTTCTTAATCCTGGTAGAGACTATTTACTGTTGGGATCTTGCAGGAAATTAAATTAGATTGGAGTTTTTTAAACATAAGGAGCTAACAATTAAAAATTGAAGATACACTTAGTAATGGCAGAGATCAGCCCTATCCAGAAAAAGATCTCCTCAAGCTTAAATTCATTCATTAAAGATGTAAACTTAACGCTAAGCCAAAGGCAAGCATTAAACCCAAATTCACATTATCTCAAGTGACTGATCCCTTTCTAAAAGCTATCAATCATGGCAGTTCTAAGACACAGCCCCCAATTTGACACTCCTTCCATCAAGAAGTAGGGTTTATGTCCCTGAGACATGGGCTCTGTGACTCTATTCTAAACAATAGAATACGGTAGCAGTGATACTGTCAGTTTCCAGTCCCACGCCTTAAGAAACTGGTATCTTCCACTTCCCATTTCTTAAGATGTTCATTCCTGGGTCCCGGTTACCACACCGTGTGGAAGCCTATGCAGCCCATGGAGAAGGACAGAGAACCAGAACCAATTTACCAGCCATGTGAGACAGCTATCTTGGAAGCTGACCAGCAGAAGACCAGTCATCTCTAGTTGAATGACCCCCCCACCTAACATAACACAAAACAGAGATAAGCTGTTCTCACCAAGCTCTGCCCAAATTGCAGTTTCCTGAGCCAAATAAACGACTATAATTGTTCTAAGCCCTAAGTTTCAGGGTGGTTTCTTACACAACAATAGATGACTGGAACATCAAATTTTTTATGTTCTTTGAAGAAAAAAGTTAATAATCAAAAATAGATAACCTTATTCTCCCCTTGATTTACCACCTCATGTTACTTGTGAGAGGCAGGTAGTACAGTGGTTAACAGCACAGACTTTGAAGCTAGACTGCCAGGATTTGAATCCTGACAAATCACTTAGTCTCTCTGTGCTTTTGTTTCTTCATTTGTAAAAGGAAGACAGTAACAGCCTACCTCCCAGGCTATTAGGATTGCGGAAGGCTGTTACACATCCAGAGGAAATGAAGCTGTTTTAAAGAAAAAAGGTGGTGGAGACAAGAAAGTAAAAATATGGTTAAAACAAGAAGATGTACTCGCTTCAGCAGCAATATACTAAAATTGGAACGATGCAGAGAAGATTAGCACGGCCCCTGAGCAAGGATGACATGCAAATACGTGAAGCGTTCCTTAAAAAAAAAAAAGAAAAAGAAAAAGAAAAAATAGTAAGATCAGGAAATCTTAGAAGTAAGAAAAGAGAGAACAGGAATGTTCAGACAGGAGGTCAGGAAGAGGCCTGGAAGGAGGGGGCTGCTAGCAGACCTAGGCACCAAATGAGACTGGGCACTAGAGACCACTAAGTTCTAGCCAGTAGCACAGATTTCTCTGGCTTCAGTAGCAGGAATAAGCCTGCCAGAAACTTCAGCAAGGATGGCCTGGGCCAAACAACAAAGCAGTGCCTACTAGAGTATAGTCTCCCTTCTAACTACTAGGCCCGTAAGCACCCTCACAAAACTGAATAAAATTGACCTTTATTCAAGTAAGCCCATCTGCCCCCCCACCCTGACTTATGCATGGACTTCCCTCTCCAATTTACATCTTCTGACTTAATTGCTGATGCCTGAAATTCCTTTGAACAAGGGGAGAAACATTTTCATTTCACACTGAAAGAAAAAAATGACAAAAATGCAAAAGTCTGGCTAAGATAATACCGAGCTTAACTGAGTTTCCATTAATCACTGGGCCAAGCGGGGCCCAGTCATACATTTTTGGGAGAGGATGAAGAAACTAACGGTATATTGAGGCCTACTAAGTGTCAGGCCATGGTTGACAGATGGTAAGAAGTGAGTTTCAAAATCAATTTGTGTAATTTCCAATGTTTTAATAAATATGTACTGAATGATTTAAGAAATACACCTAACTATGCAATCTATCAGACATTCTCCTATGTTCGCAGAGGAGGAATTTTAAAAGCAAGAGAACATCAGGACCAAGTGGTAGGGATCACTGTCACCAGGAAAAAAAAGGTCATATAAGAAAGAAAAGAGCTACGGATAGCAGAGAAACTGTAGACTTCAACACTAACTAGAATCATGTTTTCTCTCCCATAAAAAAGACAAAAGGAGAACCAACATAGACCAGTGGTTAAGTGCACAGACTGTAGAGTCAGACTGCCTGGATTTATTTTTTTTTTCAAAATTTTTATTCTATTTTCATAATAAAACACCATGGCCCTAAGGAAAAAATTTTTTTCAAACTGCTTGGATTTAAATCCTAGCTTTGGCATTTACTAGCTGTGGTGACACTGGGTAAATAACAACTTCTTTGGCCTCAGTTTCCTCACCCCTAAAATGGACAGCTACACCTGTCTCGCTGGGTTATTGTGAGAATTGAGAGATAATACAAGCAAAATGCTTACAGTGGTACATGGCACATAGTAAATACTGTCTAAATATTAACTGTAATTATCATCATTATCATAGTCTGAGATATCTGGCTTCGATCTATCAAATCAGGAATTCTGTCATACAGAAGTATCTTGTTCTCAGGAGATTCACTAACGGAAGTATTTCTATAAACGAGGGACACAAGCAGAGAAGAGGTACGTTAGTATAGAAAACTTGTGATTACTTGGGGAATAATTAAATAGATTTTAGGTATGAGTCTCATTCTTTCTCTCTCTCTCTTTGTTGGCATTTTTCTGCTCAAGTCATTCTCTCTTCATTAAGGGATGAGAGGAGATGTCAAAAATGAGACAAAGCATAACCAGTGTATCCTAACTACTGCTGACAGTTCAAATTATTAAGCTGGAAGGGAACACGGCAACAGTGGCTTAGATAAAACTTTCAGATACTCTCCATGCCTTATACAACAAGGGACTGAGAACTAGAGGAACGTGGGACAAGCTTTCACAATAAAATCCCATCACCACAAGGCATTTTTGCAGGAGAGTTTGCTACACTAAGGTGAATATGGTGAAATTAGCCAGGTGTGGTGGCACATGCCTGTAGTGCTAGCTACACAGGAGGCTGAAGTGGAGGACTGTTTGAGCCAAGGAGTTAGAGGTTATAGTGAGCTATGATCACACCACTGTACTCTAGCCTGGGTGACAGAGCAAGACCATGTCTCTGGGGGGAAAAAAAGGAAGAAACAGAAAACTAATTAATTAATTGGTGGTAGGAGAGGCAGACTTACTTTCAGTTTTTACAGAGAAGTGTGTGTATTTGTGTGTGTGTGTATGTATGTATTTATACTGATAAGTTGTCTCTCACAGAAACTCGTTCTTATCGATCCACAAAGGTAATAATTCTTGGCTTCTGAATTTTTAAAATTAACTTTTGAGAAAGATTCTATTTACTTCTACTTACCAAGAGGAAAAGAGGCATAAACATATTATCAAGCATTTTTATACATTTCTCAGTTAATCTACATAATAGCCCTCTGAGTACAGACAAGAAAACTGAAGCAGAGAGAAATAAAGAAACCTTCCCAAAATAATACTGCCTATCAATGATGAAATAAACTGAAGATATTTTGAATTCTAATCTCATGCATGCTCTATGCACTTCACTGTGCTACCTAAGGCCCGACAGATGTTTCCGTATCTACTTGCCTGAATGTCAACGTCTGCCCACAGAAATAAGTTGGAGCGCTGGAGTAGAGAACACCTGAGGATTCAGAATCATTCCGGAGTGCTATATTTCTTCGACTGCTCAGACTGTAACCCTCAAAACCAGCTGTCCACTCTTTTTAAAAAGCAAAGATATGGAAAATTATTAGAATCTTTTGAGGAATTATCTTCAGACACATTAAATAAAACTTAGAAGTGAAAGAGACTTCTTTAAGGGCTCATGGACAAGTTCGACAAACTAAAAAATTCAGTAATAGGGTATCATGGTCAGTCCGACAAATTACAAAAAAGATCTTAGTACATTCCTGCACAATCGTGGCATGGAAAATCAAGTGTTACCGCCTATCTAATAAAACCATGGTTCAAGCTTATTCCGTCCCAATTAAGGGATGGAATAAGTAATTAATAAGTGAATCTACATCTTTTAAAATAGTAATGCAGGAAAGAGACTAATTTCAAATCAAAAGACTTTTAACAAAATGCCTCTTTCCAGATACTTCTTGAGGGTTTGGAAAATCAGTATCCTATGTAATATTTTCAATCTTTGGTTTTAGGTGATGCTAAAAATCCAGTCTAGCATTATTTTTGGACTCTGAATATAAGAACTGATGAAAACAAAACCAAATGAAGTAATATTAGTAAAAGATATGTTCCATGTTGTTCTTATCAATTCAGGATTTCGCTCTAGAAAAAAGGTTGTCAGTATAGCGTCCTTAGCACAGAATACAAGTGTTCTAATATATAGTTAAGCTTTGGGAGTGAGAAGGTAACAGCATACCGTGAGGCACCAACGTGGAATGCCCTATCTGGGGGACGCTCCACGGACTCCACTCCTGTCGGCCGTCTCCTCGGGCACAGACTCTGAACTGATAATCAACATTGGGGTCTATGTGCAATACTATGAATTCAGTTTCCGAACCTACATATACGTCCTCAAAATGATTTGAAGTACATTTACGGAACTGGAGCCTGTAATCTTGGGCTGTAAAGTCGTCATCCACCTAAGGAAAAAGGCTCTATGTTAGGCAAAAATGACTTCTCTCAGCATCTCTGCTTAAAAACGTTGAATGGGAGCATTTTGGACCAAGCATACAGGCCAATGAGCTGAATACGGGCTATTTTCAGGTCATAGGAAATATGCCATCACTATTTCCCTTTTCTTTATTGAACCAGGTATTCTATACTTCCCAGTCTAATATAAAAAATTCTGCTTCCTTTGAAGAAATGGCATGTTTTCTAATCAATGTCAAAGATAAAACATTCAAAATTCAAGGATAAGTATCCCACAACTATACATCATTCATATAACCAAGAAAATTAATATCCATATTATATAAAGGACTCCTAAAAATTAACAGGAAACAAGCTACCAGACACAAAATGGGCAAAAAGTTAAAGTTCTTTTCGAATTTGTTTTCTGGTTCTCACTGGAAGACCTGAAAAGAAAACAAACAAACAAAAAATGGGCAAAAGACATGAATAAGAATTCTACAGAATAAGAAATATATGGCCCGGCGTGGTGGCTCACGCCTGTAATTCTAGCACCCTGGGAGGCCATGGCAGAGGACTGCTGGCCAGGAGTTCAAGACCATCCTGAGCAAGAGCAAGACCCCATCTCTACAAAAAATAGAAAAATGAACCAGGTATAGTGGCACGCAACTGTAATCCCAGCTACTTTGGAGGCTGAGGCAGGAGAATCACTTGACCCTAGGAGTTTGAGGTTGCAGTGAGCTGTGATGATGCCAATGCACTCTAGCCAGGGTGACAGACAGAGCGAGACTATCTCAAAAAAAAAAAAAGAAAGAAAGAAAAAAAAGAAATGTGAATAGCCAAAGAAAACATATAAATATACAACCTCATTTCTAATATGGAAAATGCAACCTAAAACCACAATGCAATACCATTTTGGCAAAAATATAAAGTTTCACAATGCAAAGTATTGGTCGAGATGTAGATTAAGGGCTGGGCACGGTGGCTCATGCCTGTAATCCTAGCACTCTGGGAGACCGAGGCGGGAGGATCGTTTGAGCTCAGGAGTTCGAGAACAGCCAGAGCAAGAGCGAGATGCCATTTCTACTAAAAAATAGAAAGCAATTGGCTGGACAACTAAAAATATATATAGAAAAAATTAGCCAGGCATGGTGGCGCATGCCTGTAGTCCCAGCTACCCGGAGGCTGAGGCAGAAGGATTGCTTGAGCCCGGGAGTTTGAGGTTGCTGTGAGCTAGGCTGATGCCACGGCACTCTAGCCCATCTAGCCCAGATGACAGAGCGAGACTCTGTCTTGGGGAAAAAAAGAAAGAAAAAAAAAAGAAATCCTTAATTCACTGAGTTAAGTCTGGGAAATATCTGACGGGGAAAAATGTTGTGATACAGAGATTTTAAAAAGTACCTTCAAAACTGTATCTCAAACTGGAAGAGCTACCTCAGTTCATGTTCCCTGTGACTTTATTTTAATTGTAAAGCAAAAGGGATTTTTCTTTGAGGAGAGAAGAAAATATTCAATGGTAGTTAATGAAAAAAATTTAAAGGCCCCAAAATATCAAATCCATAATGTGGAAGCTACTTCTACAATTCTGAATTACATACCTTACACCATCGGACTATGATGCCTCCAGGTTTCTCTACTAGTTCTTCTATCTGTACTGGTGGGCGAGATGCTACCGTTCCATGCTTAAAAATGTGGTCTTTCACTATGTTAAGAACTGAGTCATCCAACTGAGCAGATAAACAAGGCACATCAACCAACAAAGGCACTTCTGGTAAGCTGAGGAAACAAAGCTCAGTTTATGAGACTTTAACCTGAGAGTTAAAGATACAAGGACTATTTTAGAGTAGTCACATGCTTGAAGGATCCTGAAGCCCAGTAAGTGATTCTCACGGCAGTGAGGGCTTTGCAAGGTGTTCCCCAAAGATTCTCTTCTCAAATAAATATAAACAAGACAGAAAATTGATAGAATCACAACTGTCGAGCTTATACCAAAAGATCTGCTTTACTGAAATATGACTCGATTTCAATGATATATTCAGAATTTCTAAAATTTAACAATTCTCTTACACATTGGAATTGAAGAAAATCTGTAGTAACACTATAACAAAGATTGCAATCACAACTATTTCACACTAGTAATAGTGGTAATGGGCAGTGAAACCTTGAAAAATATATCCTCTATCTCCCTTAATCAGAATCTTTAACAGAGAAAACAAACAAAATAAACAAGCAAACTAACAAAAAGACAGAGTTGAAATACTTAAAAGTAAGTCCAAAAGGCATAAACTCTATTACCTGTCCAATTGAATGTGTGAGGCCTTTTTGGTAAAGTTCCACAGTTTTTCATTTTGTTCTCCTACACCACCAAGTATGGCGATCTCACCTACAACCAAGAATAAGAGAAATAGTAGAGTGAAAAGCAGTCACATTATAAAGTAATTCACACAACTCACGTCCAGGTGGGTCTCTGGTTTTCTTGCAAACAAATCTTAACTGATGGCATAGTCAAATTCACAAAAAATAGAAACTATTTTAGAAGTGATTCTAAGGTTAAGTCCAGAAGAAAAGGGGGGGACTGCAACATTTTTCCAGAGGTGAATTCTGCTCTAAAAGGGGAAATCTGGTTTGTTGACCAATTTAGGCAAAGCAGAAGGTCCAGGGACTTTTTCCCATCCCTCCTACAGAATCTTTATCAACCCTAATAGGAGCCAGTACAAAATGCTACCCTGACAGGAACAATATGGCATACAGTCTTAAAAAGCCAGATGATGCAGTTATGTTTTCCCTAAAAGAATATCATACATTAGATTAGAAATTACTCAACAGAACGATAAAAAGGAAATGCTAGATAGAGGCATATGAAAATGACCAACTTCTATGTCCCTCATCAGCCCTAAGAATGCTGCCAGAACTTTTCCATCTGCAAGTGCCCTGGACTTAAGTTTTTTGGGATCATATGACCTTCTTCACCAAAAGAAAAACAGAAACATATCAAACATTGCCTAAAAATCCTCAAAATTCCATAAAAAAGCTTTTAGCCCTTGGGAAGAGGGGGAGGGAAGAGCTTAAAATTAAAAATAATTCTGAAGTATAAAAAAATTCAAGCATCAAATGCTATAACAAATATGTATGTGCCTCAAAGGATTTCTCTTCTATAATAAAACCAAATGGTCAGTCCTAAGGGTGACGGGTGTATACTCCTGACCTGTGCTGAACTGTTTCTGGGTTTGTTTCCAAATGCAAAGCCTCCAGGGAAAGACATTCTGTGGTGCTGCTAAAAGGAATTTTCTCAAAGGCACTGTTGTGGTCAGTGGTAAATAAACATTTCTCACTGAAGATAAGACAAAAATGTAATTAGCATGTAAAGATAACACTAGTGCCATATTCTAAGGGACCGAAAGGGGATTTAATTTCCAGGTGGAGTGACAGGCTTGTGAATCATCCACACTTTTCATCCTAACAGCATTCACGCTGCAGAATGGATGGTATTCAGGCTCCTTTTCCCCAATGGCCCCTGAAGTGTTGGCATCCCTTAGTGTTCTCCTCCCTGCCACCTACTCTTCTCGTATTATATAATATCTCTTGAAGATTTTACTTATTCGCATGGATTCAGATTTGATGCATATGCCATTTAACTGCCATTTTCACATCTCTAGGTATGATCTCTTTATTATATGTACACAAAATTAATTTTTATTTCTTTTTTTTCCCCTGTCAGTTTCTAGGGGAAAAAAATTACATTCATATATTTTTTAAATATATAATAGAGATGGGGTCTCGCTCTTGCTCAGGCTTGTCTTGAACTCCTGAGCTCAAGCAATCCTCCTGCCTCAGCCTCCCAGAGTGCTAGGATTACAGGTGTAAGCCACCTCTCCTGGCCTCCAGGTATGATCTCTCTCCTAAGACTCATCCCCATATTTCTACCTTAAGCACCTCAAATTCAACATGCCCAAGCCAAATGCTTAACCGTCTACTAAAGCCCTTCCCTCCTCCTTCGTTTCCTAATGTCATTAATGGCACCACCATCCACTTGGTCATCCAAAACCAGCCTGGTTTTGGTCATCCTAAATCCTTCCTTTTCCCCTCCATCCTATATCCAGGTAATCACCAACAATCAATAGTCACTGATCAATAAAATCATCAATAATTCTATCTCCAAAAAATCTCTTAAAACCAGCTCTGTCTCATCATCCCCTTCCACTGCTTTTACCATTTCCTACCTGCATTAGTGCCACAACTTTCTAATCAGTCTCATTTTTCTCCAGTTTTACAACCTCTAATAGAGTCTCTAAACTGTAGGCAGGGTCATTTAAAAAAAAAAAAAAAGTAAATGTGATTGTGTAACTCTGCTGCTTAAAATGCGTCAGTAGACTCTTGAATATGCCACACTGCACTCATGATGTTACTTCTGGTTGGAATTGCGCTGTTACCTCCTCTTTTGCTTTTGTCTGCGTGATGAATTTCTTCAAGCCTCTGTACAACTCCTACAGAAAGCTATCCTACACTTTTCCAGATCCAATTAAGCACTTCCTCCTCTGTGCTCCAGCAAGGTCTTAGATAGATCTCTCTCGGCATGTATGTCTCTCCCACTGGGCTGTAAACCCCAAAGAGCAGAACTGTTACCTTTTTATTTTATGTACCTGACAAAGACCTACTAGCATGCTGAAGGAAGGAAGGCAGACATGGAGAAAGGGCAGCAAGGCATGACTCAACCAAAATACCTGGCTAAAGACAGGAATACAACAACCATTTCAGGAGTAAACACCAATCACATTTTTAACCTTCTAAAAAGAACAATGATATTAAATTCTGTGAACCATGAACATTCTGAAAAATGTTTGAACAGACTCAGAATGATGTTAAAATTGTTAACACTGAATGAGATATTATTATAATAGAACCATTTGAGAAAAATCATTTACTCCTTCTTGTTTTATAAATGATTATAACTAACACTTCAATTAGACTTACCTTGGCATAACATACTATATATCTTTCATCCTATATTTCAAACTGTCTCAAGGTAGGAACATCCTAAATACCCCGCAGATGGCAAGAAGCCTGTGGTATCCTGAGAAATCAGCAAAGGGTCAATCTGAATGAACCACATTTAACAGGCTCTCTGGACGCCCACCTTCTCGGACTAAGTCCTCTGCAGTGTTAACTCCATGTTCTATGAGCTTCTGACAGTCATCTAGTGGTTTAATGGTCTCCTGTTCAATGGTGTCCACTTCCTGCAAAAGGGTCACCAATCGCTCATCCAGGAGCTTCCCAAGGGTTCCCTTTAAATCATTAAAATGCTGTTTGAGAACATCCCTTGTTTGTGATGCACTTTCTTTGATCTGAAAAGAAATAATATAAGAATTCAAAATCAGAATCTCTAAAAAACACTAATCCACAGACATCATTCATAATAATCCAAAGGTACCACAGAACCATCATCTTCCATTCATTTAAAAGAATTTTTAAATTGAAAGTGTATATATTTAAGGTGAACAGCATAATGTTTGATATACATATACATAGTGAACTGATTATTACAGTCAAGCTAATTAACATGTACATCTCTTCATATGGTTACCTTTGTGTGTATGTGGTAAGAACACTTAAGATCTCTCTTAACAAATTTCAACCACAAAATTAACCACAGCCCCCACCATGCTGTACATTAGATCTCTAGAATTTATTCAGTGTACATAACTGAAACTTTGTACCCATTGACTAACATCTCCCACTCCCCTGACCCCCATCCCTGGTAATCACTTAGCTTCTATGGATTGGACTTTTTTTTTTTTTCCCAGAGACAGAGTCTCACTCTGTCACCCAGGCTGGAGTGTAGTGGCATGATCATTGCTCACTACAGTCTTGAACTCCTGGGCTCAAGCAATCCTCTCGCCTCAGCCTCCCTAGTAGCTAGGACTACAAGTGTGCACCACCACATCTGGCTAATTTTTTTTTTTTAATTTTTTTGTAGAGATGGGGATCTCACTATGTTGCCCAGGCTGGTCTCAAACTCCTGGGCTCAAGGGATCCTCCCACCTCTGCCTCCCAAAGTGCTGGGATTACAGGCGAGAGCCACCACTGTGCTCGACCTGAATTTAACTTTTTTAGATTCCACATGTAAGTGAGATCATGCAGTATTTCTCTTTCTGTGTCTGGCTGATTTCACTTAGCACAGTGTCCTCCAGGTTCACCCATGCTGTCACAAATGGCAGGATTTCCTTCTTTTTCAAGGCTGAATAATATACATCTTCCATTCACTGATAAACCAAATGTGACTCATTTGCACAAACGGGCAAACCTGCATCAGGTCAGACAGAATGGGCTCAAATTCTGGTTCCAAAATTCACAAACTATGTCAATTTGGTTAACTAAGTACTCATTTCCTTATTTGACAAATGAGTATAATGGTTGCTTCAGGGCATTGCTATGAGGATTATTTAAAATAATCTATGTACCGCACTAGGTAAAATAACTGGCACATTGTTGTTCTCAAATAAATATTAGGAATTATTATTTGTACAAAGTAGTTCTGGGCAACAGCATGTTTCAGTACAAAAAATTTTAATTACAAGGGGATTAAAATTCATTTTACTGAAAATGAAGCAAAGAAATGGTAGATTAGAAAGCCACAATACAAAAAAAAAATTACCTCATGGATAAAATGCCCTCATTAAGCTAAAAGAAAACTAAGAATTTAATTAAAATCCAAAGAGGCTCATAGGAGGCAGAGCTGGGACCATGACTTAATCCTTTTTGAGTCATGGTGCTCTCTGTGAATCTCAATGGGAGATTTATAGAACCTATTCCCAAAAAAATGAATAATCTATACCCTAAAAAAATTATTCAATTTCAGAAGTTTACAATGTCCCTCAGATCCAAACCATGGCTTGCCTGGAGCAGTAATTATGAAACTTTATTTGCAGAAGAATCAGGTTAAGGCTGCTTGTTATAATTCAAACTGCAGGGTTCCATCCCAGACCTACTAAACCAGAAGCTTAGAGGAGGGACTGAAGGAGTGTATGGAGTGTATGCTTTTAAAAGCACACCTGTGATTCTCTGGCCCACTTTGTGACAAACACTGCCCTAAATCTACAGAGCCCAGATTAAGAACCCCTATTCTAGGAAATGACAGGAAAATCTTTACATCTCACACATATTTTGAAGACAAGCAGGTTGTTTGTACAGACACCAGATTTCTTTTCTTTTAAAGAATTCAGGGCTGCGTGTGGTGGCCCACACCTGTAATCCTAGCACTCTAGGAGGCAGAAGCGGGAGGATCACTTGAGGTCAGGAGTTCTAGACCAGCCTGAGCAAGAGTGAGACCCCTCTCTACAAAAAATAGAAAAACTAGCCAGGCGTGGTGGCATGCGCCTGTAATCCCAGATACTCAGGAGGCTGAGGCAGGAGAATTGCTTAAGCCCAGGAGTTTGAGGTTACTGCGAGGTAGGCTGAAGCCATGGCACTCACTCTTAGCCCAGGTGACAAAGCTCCACCTCAAAAAAAAAAAAAAAAAAAAAAAAAGCTAAGAATTCAGGTAACATGCAATTCATTTTCTCTCATTTAACAGGGAAATTCTAACTATAAGCCACTCAAGTGAATTAAAGCAAACATAGGGCTGTGGCTGTAGCTGCCACAATGCGCCATGCCCCTTAACCCTCATTTAAAAATCCAGAAAAACAAACACACACTTTGCAGATATTAGCGTAACAGTTTCATATGACATATATTTACTACCCTAGCCCTTTTGATAACTTTCTCTTAACAAGAGAGTCTGAAGTACAAGAGGAATCTACCAAGAAAGAACATATCAAAATATGAATAAAGGACAATATTTCAAGTTAATAAAGAAATTTATAAAGTTTTCTATTCATTCTCTAATATTAAATTTAAAAAGCAGAATACAATATTGTTTTCCAGCAATGTTTACAACCATGTAAAAAAAATACATATATGCCCATGTCTAAGGACTAATACAGAAAAAAAGAACAACCTGATTTGCTGGGTGAGCAGGTCATAGAAACAATTTTCTCTCCTTTTGACATTAATGTAGTTACGATGATAGTTATGCAGTTAGTAGAATTTCTTAAATCATAAAGAAAGTGAGAAATTCTAATTTAACTAATCTCTGTAGTTATCAGAGAACTTTCATGAAATAAATCCAAGTCAAAACTAAAAAAAAAAAAAAAAAAAAAATCAAGAAAGAAAGGCCATAAACCTAAAATGTACTTGATTTGGTTAACCATTCAAACTGTAGGATCCTTGAGAACTGGGCCCTCACCTACATAGCAACTGATAAATGAAATGTTGTTGAGTAAAAAATGAAGTTAATCTAATCTGTCACGGGATTAGTTTTTTTTAAAAAAAAAATCAATCATGTGTGTTTTAAAGAACTTTTTAAAAGAACCGGAGAGAGAATTCCTTATGATTTTAACATATAACCTGGGATAATGTTTGAAATGCAGAATCTCGGGTCCCACCTAGAACTACCAAATTAGAACTTGTATTTTTAACAAGACCCTCAGGTGATTCGTATACACATTACAGATACCAGAATAAATGAAGACACTGTGTCAGAGCATTGTAATACATTTTGAACCACCACCACCAAGAGGAAACTCTGCAGTTGAGCACTATACCAAGGTCCTATCTCGCTCTTTAACGGATACAGCATACACAGGAAGTATCTTGGTTAGGTAAAGACAATTTCCTCTTTAGAAAGAATTCAAAAGCTCCTTCAGCAGTTGCACAGCTTATGTTTTGTTTTTGTTTTAGAACCTCAGAAAAAAAGGAAGTACGTGAACATAAAGCAGTGAGAGAGCTAGGGAAGAGAGAATCCATTTCCCAACCTACCCCCTGTGGTCTCATTGTAACTGTGTCCCTTTTGTTCACAGAATCCCAAACATTGCCATTTCAAGCCTCATACTACCTTGGAATCATTTTCTTCTCCCTGAAATAGTTCATGGTTTTAAAGCCCAGTCACCTTTAATCCAATCACGTAACTAATCAAGTTCATATGCTTGGCCTTACGAAACCAATTTAAAAACGTGGACTTTACTGCTGAGTGAAAGTCTTCATATTTGATGTGGCACCAATGGTCCAATGTGTTCATTGTTAACGCAATAAATCTTCACAACAACTGAGAGGTGGCTCTGTACTGCTTACAGCTGAAGAAAGTGAAGGTGAAAGAAGACACTTTATCCAAGGCTTCATAGTGCCTAAAACACTGATTCCAAAGACTATGCTCTTTCACTACATGAAGCTGTTTTAGTACTTAAAGATCACATTTTAAAGAGTTCCCGGATAACTCCGTAAATCATGTATAGACTCTTCCTACTATAACATGTATTTCTTGCCCCTGCATAAAGAATTGTGTGGTAGACAAACAATCAGCCTCAAATGCTACCTAGCTATATAGAGAAAAAAACCAACTGTGGTGGTTTGTAACAAAGTAGATTTAAGAAGAATACAATTGACAGTCAAGGTCTCAAGAAGGAAACTAATATACATTGTTTATGTTGATTAATAATATTCTGAATTTTCCACTAAAACCTCTAGTGTAACAGAACACTAAAACTTACAAAGTTTCCACCAAAGCTAAGTTTAACCCCAAAGCAACTGTTTTTAAAGTTTTAATATGATGAGCTCACAAAATGCCAAAAATTCATCAAGTTTATACCTCAATACTAAGCCACTGGAAAGCCTAGGGAATATTTATTTCACAACCCTCCAAAACAACAGTGACTGATATATTGTCCTCCGGTGTTTAGCTACTAAAAAGTCATAAAACCTATGTACGTAGAACCCGATTTACGTACTTCTAGTCTTGTGGCAATATATAGTTGCTATATTAATATTGTATTTCGGGAAATTAAGTAACTAGAATCTCCACTATCTTCTCTAAAACATGCATTTCCATGACTTGCTAAAAGAAGAATTTTAATCCTCCAGGTTTAATCTAAAAATTTATTTTCCTAATTGCTTTGCTAATAGGAAACTAAAACTTTATAAATAGAGACTGGCTTTAAAAACTATTAGCTAACAAGAACATACTAATCAAAAATAAAAGACAAAGCAAAGACATAAAATAGTCAACTGAAATTAAAGAAGCTAACAAAAGTTTTTTTTTCCTCAGTTCATATGAAATGTACTACATTAGCTATTTGTCTTTGCACTGACACCAAGATATTAGTCATTAACAATAACGGCAGTAACAATATAGCAGCAGCTATCATCTACCGAATACCTACTGTGTGCCAGGTACTTATACCCATGGTCTCATTTAAATTCCACCATAACCCTGTGAATAAAGTATCTGTAACATGAGAGTGAGAGAGATGAACCTGCTTGTATCACAAAGCTAGTCTAGTGGCAGAGAATTTGAATTCAGTCTGACTCAAACATGGACTTGTAAGCACTGCTACATTGCCTCTTGTTTCTCTAATAGTTAAGCTTTTTCTTTGTTCAATGCTTATTTGAAAACTTTCAAAAAGAAAAAGAATATCCTATGATTTGGTAGTCTGTTACATTAGTGGCCCCAATGAATCAGGAACTTACACCTCCTGGTACTCATGGTCTTGTATGGTCTTGTGCAGTCCTCTCCCCTAGAATCTGGGCTGGGCCTGTGACCAGCAATGTAGTCACATGTGCATAGCAACAGCGTAAAACTGATGCTGTGCCAGTTCCAGGACTCAGCCTTTAGAAGACCTGTCAACTTCTGCTTTTGGAGGCCCTAAGCCACAAACGAAGTATGGCTATCTTGCTGGAGAGGACAAGTGGAAGGGAAGAGGAAAGAAGAGAGAAAGGAGGAAAGAGGGAAGAAGGGGCAAAGAGAGCAGAAGGGAGGGAGGAAGAGAGGGAAAGAAGGAGAAAGGGAGTGAGACTGGCAACAAGGCCCAGGTATGCCAGCGTTCCAACTGAGTCCTGCTAATACTAAGGCTCTAAAGAGGTAAGCGAACATTCTGTCTTGGACATTCCAGCCTTAGCAGCCATCTGACTGCAACCACAAAAGTGTTGCCAAGCAAAACCAGGAGAACTGCCTAACTGAGTCCTGGTCAACCTCCAGAATTGTAAGCAAATAAAATGGTTGCTTTTTAAGCCATTAAGCTTTGGCATAGTTTATTATGCAACAATAGATAAGCAAACCATATGAAAAAATAAATGTGTAATTCCTGATATTCTGCATTAATGAATAGGCTGCATATAATCAAGACCATAGACAATCTAAGAAGAATGCCTGCAAAAGTACACCCACCACAACATTCATAAAGGCACTCATTCAACATTTATTAAGGTCCGTATGTGCCAGGAATTGGGGTTATAAAGGCATGGCCCTGACCTCAAAAATTCTCTTTCTGGTAATGGAGACGGCTTGCACGAGTAATTATAATAAAATGTATTAAGTTCTTACATAAGTGGGGCAGCCACAAACTGTCATCAGAGCTTTAAAAGGACATTCTGCTGGGAAAGGGAATAGGAGACATTTAAAGAATAAGTTGTCAGTTGGAGAAGTAGAGGATGCTACCCTGAATAACAATAATATTTAATGGTATTATTATTATGGCCAATATTAATTTAAAATTTCCTATGTCCTGGGAATTGTGCTTAGCATTTTAAATATGTTTCTCATTTTAATTCCCACGCTGGCCAGGTAAAGTAGGCACTATCCTTATCCTCATTTTACAAATAAGGAACCTGAAGATCAGGAAAGTTTACTTTCTCAGCATCTCACGGATAATAG
Source organism: Indri indri (assembly GCA_004363605.1). Classification (NCBI taxonomy): domain Eukaryota; kingdom Metazoa; phylum Chordata; class Mammalia; order Primates; family Indriidae; genus Indri; species Indri indri. Next base: position 36,920 of record RJWJ010000010.1, on the reverse strand, counting down.
AGACAAGTAAAATAACTGCAAATATTAGTGATTCACTGATAGCCCTCAATAATAAAAGGCTGTCCCACATTTGTTTGGCTTTTTAGATGACAAATTAGTCATATTATTTACCAGGTAATAAGAATAGTTCTTGGCTAGGCACAGTGGCTCACGCTTGTAATCCCAGCACTCTGGGAGGCCAAGGGCGGAGGATGGCTTGAGGTCAGGAGTTTGAGACCAGCCTGAGCAAGAGAGAGACCCTGTCTCTACCAAGAATAGAAAAAATTAGCCAGGTGTAGTGGCAAGCACCTGTAGTCCCAGCTACTCGGGAGGCTGAAGCAGGAACATTGCTTGAGCCCAGGAGTTTGAGGTTGCAGTGAGCTATGATGATGCCACTGCACTCTACCCAGTGTGATACATTGAGACTCTGTCTCAAAAAAAAAAAAAAAGTTCTTCTCTATCAAAACTATACATACATTACAATCTACATTGAAAAAAATCTACACAGAAATGTACCTCTGACATTCACACACTTTTTAATTAACATCACTGAGTTTAACAGTACCGATTCAGAATGCCTTAAATTCTCCTCAACCTCTTCCTGTATTTCAGGTGAATTCTGGATTCAACATGCAGCTTTCAGAGTGTCATATTTAAAGACAATTTGTCACAAGATGGCTGAAAAGCCAATGTAAATACGTGGTCCTTCTCACACTAACATAGTCATGTGCCATATAACAACTTTCTGGTCAATGACCACCACATATACAATGGCGGTCCCAAAAGATTATATTTTTTTAAATTTCTCTTTAAAAATTTTTTTAGAGAGCCTATCTCCAAACAATGAGATTGTAATATATTTTTATTGTATCTTTTCTATTTTTAGATACACAAATCCCTTTTTTTTGAGACACAGTGTTTCTCTGTCACCCAGGATTCAAGTCCTGGCCTCAAGCAATCCTCCTGCCTCAACCTCCCAGGGTGCTAGGATTATAGGTATGAGCCAGTTCACCTGGCCAAGATACACAAGTACTTACCATTGTGTTACACCTGCCTACAATACTCAGTACAGTAACATGCTGTACAGGTTTGTAGCCTAGGAGCAATAGGTTACATACAGCCTAGTCTTGGAACATATTCCCATCGTTAAGCAACACATGACTGTATATGTGTGGCTTTTTTTTTTTTTTACCCCGCTTGGTTGCAATTATTTAGTTTTGCTTCCAATGTTTTGAGGTACCTGATCAATACATTTCAGCCTACCGCCAACAAATGCTCCCTAAGTATCTATGTATTAATAATAGACTCTATTTGCCTATGCATTTAATATTAGGCCACACATTGGAAAATGTTCTTGATAAATGTTTATAATATGCTAAAAAAAAGAAAAAAATTGGATACAAAGTTGCATACACAGTAGTCTCTCAACTTTGCAGAATATGTACAGAATGAGGCCGGGCACGGTGGCTCACGCCTGTAATCCTAGCACTCTGGGAGGCCGAGGCAGGCGGATTGTCCTGAGCTCAGGAGTTCGAGGCCAGCCTGAGCAAGAGCGAGACCCCGTCTCTACCAAAAATAGAAAGAAATTAACTGGACAGCTAAAAATATATATAGAAAAAATTAGCCGGGCATGGTGGCGCATGCCTATAGTCCCAGCTACTCGGGAGGCTGAGACAGTAGGATTGCTCGAGCCCAGGAGTTTGAGGTTGCTGTGAGCTAAGCTGACGCCACGGCACTCGCCCCAGGCAAGAGAGCGAAACTCTGTCTCAAAAAAAAAAAAAAAAAAAGAATATGTACAGAATGATACACCAAAACATTAAATGCGGTTTCTGTAAGTAGTAGAAATATAGGTTATTTTAAAATTATTTCATGTTTTTGGTTTTCCCTAAATTTAGACTTAACCTTTTCTTAGAATACTGTAACAGGGATATTTTAAGTACTACTGCTGTAACAAATTACATTCCAACAGATTTTTGTACTGTTTTGAAAACGGGTAAGAGAAGGGGAAGTGGGAGATAAAAGGAGCAATAATAGCTTTCTTTTCTTTGCTAAACTACTAAGACTTCCTGTCTTGCTTTTCTGAAATAACTTACTTTTTTTTTTTCCACTGAGTTCTATATCTGTCCCAGTCTTTAGCATGTTATGTGTTTTCAAATCCTGTAGGAATAATGATCTATAGAGAACCTGGTGTTACACATCAGGAATATCAAGAATACTATTAATAGTTATGAGCCAGGTGTGGTGGCACATGCCTGTAGTTCCAGCTTGAGCCCATTAGTTTGGGGTTGCAGTGAGCTAAGATCACACCACTACACTCTAGCCTGGGTGACAGAGTAAGACTTTGTCTCAAAAAAAAATTAAAAAATGAAAAACGAAAACAAAATACTATGGAAGACATTCATCAAATGGTCACATTACAGATATTAAGACATGCTAGGACAAGCTCTGGCTTGAGATTGTCAATCACTCGTGTATCTCTTTATAATTATCTAACAAACAAATGTCTAATATTTCAAACAATGTTTTAATCTTGAGAATAAGCCACAGCAATTTATGAAGATATACTTTCAGATTAAACTATAGAAATCGGCAAAGAGATGATGAAGTGGTCATGGTGTACTCTAAGGCAGTGTGCCTCAATTTTTAACGTGTATACACGTCACATCTGGTGATCTTACTAAAGCACAGACTCTGGTTCAGTAGGTCTGAGGTAGGGCCTGAGATTCCACATTCTTCACAAGCTCCCAGGTGATGCCAATCCTGCAGGTCACAAACCACACTCACAGTAACAAGGATCTAAGGGACATCACTGGCCAGAGCTGGGCAGGGCCCTTACTAAATAGTATCTTAATTAGGTACCAGGATCAGACCATTTACTCTGAAGGAGCAGAGATTTGCTTTTGTCAATGCTCTGAGAGACACTGAATCACCCAACTAAAAGGCACATGAAAGCCCACATATTCATTTTATAGAGTGAACTATAACTGCACACAAATGAAAATACTGGCATTTCCCACCATTGGCTCCTCCAGTACCTCAAGCTAATCCCCCTTTGATAACGTACAAAGATGGAGTTTTTGGACCAACAAGCTTAAGCACAAGGTCCTGGACTGTGGCAATGTCATCAAGGTAGTGCCACCCTCTGATGCCTGAATAGCCAGCAGACATCACTACATCTTGATCAGCTATCTGTTATCAGTTATCAGTTATCTGTACTTATAACAAGCAAAAAAGACAATGATGAAAAACACAACAGAAGCAAAATCTAAAAATAAATATACAAGAACTTAGGTTTTTCTTGTTTTGTTTTCAGGGGTGCTAATCTAATAATCAGCCATCCAATTCCTTAAAAAACACAATATGCTAAAACTCACACAAGAAGAAAAAGAAGGAATAAATTCATGAGGGCAGCAGTCTATCTCACTGACCACTGTATCTAGACCTAGAAGTACCTCAGACCTACAACAGGCACTCAATAAATACTTATTAAGTGAATGAACAAATAAATATTTAAGGAGAGTGGGAGTTAATTTCTTTGGTATTTACATCTTAGTACCTAGGATTCCAGACAGCTATAAGAGAACTGTTCTTAATGATTTCAACATCAGCTAGGCCACGTTGGCTGTAAACATTATCTGATTTCCTGAAGACAACAAATAGCTCTTTAGCTTTTAACTTACTCAAACAGTAAGAGTTACAGACAACCCTTGCATCCTTACATAGAACTTCCTTTTCTCTGAAAACAGAGGGCAGGGCCCAAACTTAACCACAAGAGGAGAAACTGCTACATGTTGGCAGTTGTTTTTGACAGAATAACTTAAAGAGATTTTTATTCTTCTTCCTTCTAGACTTTCATACACATGATTTCCTAACATGAGACAAATTTCATGCAAGATTTTAAAGGGTAAGAAACAAAAGCAAAGATAAAAAAGTATGCCAAGAATTCCCGAAAAGGTCAGACAAAAAGTTGCCATGGGCCAGGGTGCGTTGGCTCACGCCTGTAATTCTAGCACTCTGGGAGGCCGCGGTGGGCGGATTGTTTGAGCTCAGGAGTTCGATACCAGTCTGAGCAAGAGCGAGACCACGTCTCTACTAAACATAGAAAGAAATTAGCTGGACAACTAAAAAAGCGTGGTGGCGTATGCCTGTACTCCCAGCTACTCGGGAGGCTGAGGCAGGAGGATCGCTTGAGCCCAGGAGTTTGAGGTTGCTGTGAGCTAGGCTGACACCATGGCACTCACTCTAGCCAGGGCAACAGAGTGAGACTCTGTCTCAAAAAAAAAAAAAAAAAAAGTTGCCTTGTGATCCAGCAACTCCTAGGTATATTCCAAAAGAATGGAAAACATCCACACAAAAAGCTATACACAAATGTTTATAGCAGCATTACTCGTAACAGTCAAAAAGTTGAAATAAACCAATGTCCAGTAATTGATGAATGGATAAAGTGTGGTATATCCATACAAGAATTATAATTCAGCCATAAAAAGGATTGAAGTACTGATACATGCTATTAAATGGATGAACCCTGAAAACATTATGCTAAGTCAAAGAAGTCAGTCACAGGCGCTACATGTCATATGAGTCAATTTATATGAAATGTCCAGAATAAGCAAATCCATAGACAGAAAGTGTTAATAGTTTAGTGGTTGCCAGGGGTTAAGGGAGTGACAGCTATGGAGTATGGGATTTCTTTCTTTTTTGCAAGCTTGAAACGAAGTTTATTGATGAAGGACAAGATAGGTTTACAGAGCAAGAGCGAGATACAGGTTTACAGAGTAAGAGCAATTTACGTTCACCACAGAGTGGCGAATGGGCCTCTTGTCATAACAAAAAGGCCTCGGATTTCTTTTTAGGGTGATGAGAATGCTCTTGAATTAGACAGTGATGATGGTTGAACAACTCTGTGAATATACTAAAAACCGCTGAATTGTAAACTTTAAGGCATAAATTTTATGGTATGTGAATTATATCTCAATAAAAAAAGCATATGCCAAAAGGAAATAAAATCAGTAAGTAAAAAATACAGACAAAAGGTAGCATCCCTTCCTCTCTGCTCTTCCCATCCTTCCCCCATGCAAAATCTTTGACTAAAAGGTCATACATTTTATGTAGTTATTCTGAAAATGACTGGAACCATAACCACCAAACAAAAGCGGCTGCTTATTTTGATAATATTTTTGTAACACAGACTTTCCTTAAAATGCAAGTTGACAGAGGACTTATTCCACAAACCCAAACATGCACAATGCACTAGAATTAGCTTTGAGGAAAGACACTGTTGTAACTGGCATTGGCACAAAACACATTCCGGTTCACAAAAGAGAACTACACTATTACTCAGTCTAGTTAGAAGGCAGTGTCACCAGGAACCTAATTGTGATGGATGTTCTTTCGGTGTTTTCTGTCTCAAGCCTGAGACAATGGGCCTCAAAAACAAAACAAAAGCCCATACTAAACTACACTAAGTTATAAGAAAATATGTGCAGTATTTAAATTATCAGATATAAAATTTAAAAAAATATAGACTTGGAAAGTGAACACTAAATCATCTAGGAAGCGATCAAACTAAATTCTTTTTAATGTATCCAATATTACGTGAGAAATTAGTAACTACTCCCAAGTACTAACCTCATTCATTTCGTGTCAACTCTACTGTTTACCGGCTGATGCAGAGCTAACAACAGTCACGGTCACACATAATGTATCTTAACTAGCTGAAACATTAGTGATATAACAAGAGGCATTTTAATCTTTCTTTTTAAACAACGTTCTACATTTGCAACCTCTATTTCAAAAGAGGAGAAGGAATAATGCAGATGTTTTCAAAGGGAAATTGAGATGAGTGCATTGAAAGGCCTTGAAAAGTATTCACCAAACCAAGACAGTCATATCTAGATTCTGCTCCCAGTTTTGGTACTAAAATACAAATGATGCCTGCCTTATGCCTGCTCTACAAGGATTTTAAAATACATAAAACCTAAAGCACGTTGAGTACCCTTAATGATGAGAATATCCAAAGACACTGTTATCACAGCACTATTCTACCATTTTCAGATTCCACGCAGTATGGGAGTTCCTGGATGACGATATAGATTAACATCCAGTGTGATCTAGAGAAATTCAGATGGAATCCTACCCACTCAGAAAGCATTTATTAAGCACTTACGTTAACAGCCTGAGGATTATCTGTCCTATCACACATTGGCAGTGGGTTATATCTTTTTCTGTACATATTTGAGGGTGCAGAGAAACCACGTGGCTTTCCCGTATCTTTGATAACTCCTTCCCTATGGAACAGATAACTGCACCACTTGAAAGTTTATTTAGCTTCTCCTTTCAGTCCTCCTCTCTTTAAATCTGTCTTTCCCTTTCCCGACGCCTTTGTAGTCCCTCTCAAGCATTTCATTTTCCTTCTTCTGCCTTCCAACATAGCTTCACCTTCACCTTAAATTCTAATCTAAACCATCCAGAACAGGCTTACCCTAAATGATTGTTTAAAATGCATTCAAGATCACATGAGCTATTATTCGGGCCTAAATCCCATTCATTTAGTGTTAACCCTAATGCTTCTCAATCCCTCTCTCTGCACTCTCTCTCCTTAGTCCTCCCCTTCCAATGTCCTTTTTGTCTCCACCTTTTGCTCTCCCCAGGTCACTGACCCCACCTTTTTCTCAGGCTCTCTAAAATCAATCTATATCCACCGCAGATTTTCCCAAATAATCTCCACTTCCCCTAACTCATCACTACCCTCTGTGATCCCCTCGGATTTTGCTCTGGTCCTTCGTTCTCCCCCACTTCGGACACCACCCCATTCCCATCACTGTCCCACAAAGTTGAGGGAACGCTCCCGCACTCTCCCTCTCTCCGTCAAACTTGTCTTCCCGTTGATCTCCCCAGCTCCCACGTCACCCATTCGCAGACCGTACTAGGTCTCCTTTCCCCTGCAGAGCCTCTTCCTTCTTCCTTCAGAGTTTTCATGCACTCCCACACCTCGGAGCCCTCACTGCCCTCGCCCACCGCCCGGCACCCTGCGCCCTTCCCCCGGCCCACAGCACCCTTCCGGGCGCGGCCCTCCGACCTGCCTCCGCGCCTCCTGCAACCCTTGTAGCCGATGGCCCAGCTCCCGCCGGTAGCTCTGCGCCGCCTCCACGTTCTCGCGGGCCTCCTGCAGCAGCAGTTCGGGCTCCAGTTCCATCGCTCCCTTCATCCGGCCGCGCGGCCGGCAGCAGCGGGCACGGATTCCCAACTGTGCCCGGCGCCGCCGAGCGGCCCGGCGCTGCCTTGCGCAGGCGGAAGCCCCGCCCCGCCCCGCTACGCCCAGCCCCGCGGCGGCCTTGATTGACGGCTGCGTGGGCAGCGCCCCGTGCGTGGCGTCCGGGTCCTAGCGCCGCCCTTCCAGCCGCTCACCTTATCCCTGCCCTGCTGACTAACAGCTCCGCCCTGGGCAGTTCCCCAGGAAACGCGCGAAGGCTTGGCGGGATTAATAAATCGCTAAGCGCTTCGCATATTTTATCTCATTCTTGCCTCACTTTCAGCCCTAGTTGTATCTCCATTGCTCAGAGGAAGAAACTGCGGGACAGAGTGAGGAAATCAACTGTTCCAAGCCACAGAATTTGAACCCAGATCTGACGCCAGAGCTCTGGCCCTTAAGTCGTCGTTGTGTTACCTCCCTCGTAAATGAGCCTCCCAGCAGCGGCAGGCCTTTTGGGAGGCTCCGAAGACCCAAGTGCCACCACCCAGAAGCTCATAGTCTAGTGAGCGGGCCAAAAGAGGCCTAAGTGATGACCAATGCAACAGCAATCCTGGCAGAAGTCCAAGACGGGTGTCGGCAAATTTTTTCTGTAAGGACCAGGTAGGAAATAATTTTGGGCTTGGCAGGCCATAGGTCTCTGTTGCAACCTAGTGAGTAAGTGGGTGTGACCGTGTGCAATAAAATCTTATGGACATTGATATTAGATTTTCACGTGTCACAAAATAGTCATTGCATTTTCCCCCCAACCATTTAGAAAGGTAAAAATGATTCGTTGACAAACCCTACAAAACCAGGTTGTGGGTCAGATAGTATGTCAGATAGATAACTGAATGCAATTTGTTCTGGGTTACACAATGAATCCATACTAGAGGCTAGATCCCAGTTTTCCCGGGCCAGACTAAGTCTCTTTCTACCACATTTTTTTGTGCTAAGAAAATGACACTCGGAACTGGAGAAAATTGGAAAAGAGAAACCATTCTGGAGAGAAAATGGGAAATTAGGTTTATCCTGAAGCCTAGATACTGTACTCAATAAGTATCTGTTGAATGAATACAGTTTTTTTAAATGTTTAAGTCTCTACACAAAACATTGAAAGTATTGTTAACTCAATAATAATAGTTTAATTTTGATAAAAAAAAAAAAAAAGGGGTGGACCAATTTGACCAGAAAGGTAGGACTGACTGCTGTTACTATATTGGGAGATGAAGTTGAAAGAAAGGTAGGCGCCACGGAATTCAGGTTTAAGAAGTTTTGACTTTAATGAGTATACATTATAGGCTTTTGCATGTGCAGTGTCATTTGCAAAACAATGTTTTAGGAAGATAAATGTTAGGTGGGACTTGGGGTCTGTCTTAAGACGAAGTATGGTTTGGCTGACAGTAAATTCTCAAATATTTGTTCAGTAAACTGAATATACGTAAAATAGATGGAGAGTGGGGTAAATAAGAAAAAAACATATGGGATTAGTTAAAGTATAATAGGATAGAGGTTTGAATTAGGATGGTGGCCTTTAACAGGTTCGACAGGAAAAGGAGGGGAAAGAAAGTCTAATGGTTCAAGGGAATAAGAGCACTTAGGCACAGATTGAATGAGTAAAAACAGGATTCATTAAGTGTTTTTGGACATGGTATGTTCTGTGTGTTCACTAAAGCTAATTGAATAACATCGGACCTCACCCCTGAGGGCTTTACCACATGAAATTAAAAGGAAAAAAAATTAAAGGGGCCTTTTCCCCATGTCTTCCCAGGATGTGGAGGGACGGGGCCTGAAAAAAAAAAATGAAAGTGAAAATGTCCATAAAACTAACACACTAACGTTAGCCTCATTCGACTTTATTTTTTCTTAGTCTGCTAACTGAAGGGAGGCAGGAAATGTACACCTAATATATCCACACTATACCAAAAAACAAAACAAAGAAAACTGAAGGAAATCTTGTAAAACCACTCACCCCCAGGCTTAAAATTTTTGGATGCATTGTTTTTAACGTTAGAGCACAAGTTGCTAATGAGTGAATAGTCTTGTCCATTGTAGAGAGGAAGATGGTCTGGAGGTGGCAATGATACATGCCAGCTGGCCATCAGACAGGGTTTTACAGAGTTATAATCTCCACGGCAGCACATTGATCTAGAACTGACTTTTCAAGTGTTCCCAGATGTAAGCAGATTCAGGAGTACAGAGACTCACACTATTTTTTACTTTTTATTTCTTTTTTGTTATTTGTCATTTTTTAAAATTTGTCTTTTAAACTTTTTTTCATTTATTATTGTTTATTTCAAGATATTACATTGCTGCAGAGACTCACACTAATAAAACTCACAAGAAACAAAGCAACTTGCCAGTTTATTTATTTACAATGAGAATATAACTGTTGGCCGGGTGCAGTGGCTCACTTCTATAATCCCAGTACGTTAGGAGGCTGATGCTAGAGTATTGCTTGACGCCAGAAGTTTGAGACAAGCCTGGGCAACATAGCGAAACCCCGTCTCTACAAAAAAATTTAAAAATTAGCAGGGTGTGGTGGTGCCTATAGTCCTAGCTACTCAGGAGGCTGAGGCAAGAGGATCACTTGAAGCCAGGAGTTCAAGGCTGCAGTTGAGTGTCACTGCATTCCAGCCTGGGTGACAGAGTGCGACTTTGTCTTAAAAATAAATAAATAATTGTTGAAAAAAAATCACAACAGCCGGAAAATCAAGTTGTAAACAGAGTTTTACTTCGGTCATGTGGTCAGCAAAATCTTCCCCTCTCCTCTCTCCAACCTCTTCTCAGAAATTTCCAATTGTACTGGGCACATAGTGATAATATTTTTGTTCTCTGACTCCCCTTTTTGCACACTTAATACTATTAACACATTCTTTGGAGTCAACTGGCTACAACTAAGTAAATCTTAGGACCTAGGTTTTGAATAACAACTCATACAAAGAAATACCATCTAACAACCAAAAATAATCAAGAAATAACTAATCTTGGCTTATGTCTCTTAAAAATTATTAATGCTATGTATTTTTTAATTTTGAAAGTTCAAATTTTCCAAATCTCTAACATACAGAAAAGTTTCAAGTACAGTCCAAAAAATATTTTTTCCTAAATAAACCATTTGAGAGTAAGTACCAACATCCTATAGATACATTTTCCTACAAAGTCAAGGTGCAACCATCAAAAACAGGAATTTAGCAATGATACTTTGTTACCATCTAATGCCAAGACCCCTACTCAAGTTTAATCATTTGTCCCAACGATGTCCCTTATAGCAGTGGGTCCAATTCAGAATCACATGTTGCACTGAATTGTCATATCACCTGACAGTCTCCAATTCATAAGTCATAGAAACTCTTCTTAATATCCTCTTCTTGCCTGGAATGGTGGTGTGTGCCTGGAGCCTGAGGCAGGAGGAGTCTGAGGTAACAGGTCTCAAAAACAAAACAAAAACAACAAAAAACACAACAAAAAAAACCCTCTTCTCCACTTTCATTCCCTTAATCTTTTTTTTTTTTTTTTTTTTTTAATACAGAGCCTTGCTCTATTGCCCTGGGTAGAGTGCTGTGGCATCATCACAGCTCACAGCAACCTCAAACTCCTGGGCTCAAGGGATCCTCCTGCTTCAGCCGCCGCATAGCTGGGACTGCAAGTGTGCATCACCACGCCTGGCTAATTTTTTCTATTTTTTGTAGAGATAAGGTCTCGCTCTTGCTCAGGCTGGTCTTGAACCCCTGACCTCAAGCGATCCTCCCACCTTGGCCTCCCAGAGTGCTAGGATGATAGGCATGAGCCACTGCACACAGCCCATTTTTGTAGAATTTGACATAAATAGAATCATGTAGTATGTATTCTTTTTTCATCTGGCTCCTTTTACCCAGCATAAGGATTTTTTGGTTCATCCATGTTGTTACATATATTAATATTATAGTTCATTCCTTTTTATTGCTGAGTAGTATTCCATCGTATGGGTATACTATTATAAAATCCGCTTATTTATTTTCCTGTCGATAAGGTGGGAGGAGAGGAAGTGTAGAGGGTGATGTCATAAGAGAATTAAATTCTAAAACCAGCACAACAGGGCATTAAAATGAATATCTTTTTAAATTGTTAAATTAAAGAATATCTGTACAAGTATATTATTAGTACAGTTTTTTTTGTTTTTTTTTTTTGTTTTTTGGGTTTTCTTAGAGACAGGGTCTGGCTCTGTTGTTCAAGCTGGAGTACAGTGGTTTGATCATAGCTCACTGTAGCCTCCAACTCCTGGGCTCAGGGGATTTTCCCACCTCAGCTTCCCACCTCAGTTCCACCATGCCTAGCTAATTGTTTTTTTTTTTTTTTTTAGAGATGGGGTCTTGCTATGTTGCCCAGGCTGGTCTCAAACTTCTGACTTCAAGAGATCTCCCCACTTCGACCTTCCAAGGTGCTGGGATTCCGGGCATGAACCACTGCACCTAGCACATATTATACTACTTAAAAATAAGGACATATTTATAATTCTAGAAGAGTTTTGAAAGTAGCTGCCACTGGGATATAGACCTGCGGTATGAAACACAAATCAACTGGTTTTTGATAGTAAGTTTTATAATGTTCTTTGATACTTTAAACCAAGTACAGGCATTACTCTGATAAATATAAAAGTTAATAGTAACAATTTTTAAAAGTACGGGTTAGCCAGATGGGAAAGATAATCTAAAATGACATGGGCATACCGTAAATTGTAAATTGCTTTACAAATGTGAGAGTTCATTTAATTTAAAGTTGATAAATGGGCCTGGTGAGGTAGCTCATGCCTGTAATGCTAGCGCTCTGGGAAGCTGAGGCGGGAGGATAGCTTGAGGCCAAGAGTTTTAGACCAGCCTGAGCAACATAGCGAGACCTTGTCTTTACAAAAAATAGAAAAATTAGCTGGGCGTGATGGCATGTGCCTGTAGTCTCAGCTACTTGGGAGGCTGAGGTAGGAGGATTGTTCGAGCCCAGGAGTTTGAGGCTGCAGTGAGCTATGATCATGCCACTGCACACCAGTCTGGGCAACAGAGTGAGACCCTGTCTCTAAAAAATTTTAAATAAAAGAAATAAATACCAAGAGCTCCTAAATAAGAGACAGTAGAATACTAACTACAAATCTAAAAATAAACTCAGTACAAATCCTTAACAAATCAATGCAGTCTAAATACTTTGTAATTCAGAAGAATAAACAGCACTGGAGACATACCCTATAAGCCAGCAATTCTACTTCTAGACGTGTACCCTAGGGAAACATTACATGTGTTCAAGAAGACAAGAACACAACTGTTCATTGACTCATTGTTCAAATAACAGAAAATTGGAGACAACGTAAATGTTCATCAAAAAGGAAATACATAGATAAAATGTAATGCATTATTGGATAGAATGCTCAGGAAAGAAAGGGAATGAATGCAATCTACATGTATCATGGATGGGTCTTGAAAACAATGTTGAGTGAAAAAAGCAAAATTTTTTGCTGAGTGCTATTTATAGTATTACTATTTATGTAAATAAAAACAAAACTAAAGATTTTTCTATGGATACATACGTGTATGTAAAAGTATTTTAAAAGGCTGCAATGCTACCTACCAAATAGATAATAGTGGCTGCCGCTGGGAATAAGAGGAAGAGGCTGAGTTTGGGCTGGAAGTCAAAGGAGACTTTTAGTTTTCTTTTCTCATCTCTCATCTCCTTCCTTCTCACCTTCCTCCCCTTGGACAACGTTCTTACAGTACATGAGTTATAGAAAAACCAAACCAAACAGCAAAACAGTATACACTTAGAATAAGACTGAAAGTAGTGCATTCTTCCCTTCCTCTAAAACCTTATCTAGGGCTAAGTTTGAAAGGAAAAGAAAGTATTTACCACTAATTTCATTGGATAAATTTGTACCCCCTATGTTACAACAACAACAAATACTATAAAGATGGGCACAATTATGTCAATCTTTAAAATCAGTTTGCATAACATGACTCACACACTGTGCAGTTAAAAGGATATGAAAGTCGAAATTTCGGACCCCAAGGGAGTATCTCAAAATAGGACGCTCGCCAAAACATTAACCTCTTATTCTAGGTGGTAGCAATGTGATCAATTGTATTTCCTTTTCTGTGTTTTTAAAATATCCACTTTTAAAAAGGGGCTAGCCTAGGTCGTCAAGAGTCTAAATTGCAACTCTGCTATCAACTGAGTAGGTGACGTAGTCAAATTGCATCCTCAACGGTGAAACTGGACAGAACTTCAAATCTCCAAATTCTCGACTGCTTTTATAATAAATTCCACCGCTTCCCACGCTTTCGCCAAAGGAAGAGTTTTGGCCCTCTCGGCTCACCGTCCGCGCAGCCTCCAGAAGCAGCCGTAAACTCCGCCCCCTGCGTTCTGGACGGCGCGAAAACCCAATTGACAAGAACTCCCTCCGAAGCTCTGCGGTCCGATCTGCGTTCCGCTTGCTGTCCCCACCTGGGTCCCAGTCTCCGGCTGTCATCCTGGAGTGCCCGCCTCGGCGGCACCCTGCACACACCGGCCGCGCCCCAGGGGCCTCGCTGCCCGCGCTTTCTCACTACCTCTTTCCGCGTTCGGCTCAGCTGAGCTGGGCCCAGCCTCTGCGCCGGCTCCGAGCCGGTGAGCGCGGGGAATTCGAGACGGACTCGGCAGCCCAGCAACTCGCTCCTACTGGAGCGGGCCGCCTCCATGGCCTTCAAGAAGGCCGGCCCGGATCGCGTAAGGTCCTAGGAGCCGGGATTCCGGGAAGCAGGGAGCATGGTGGGGGTCCTAGCCATGGCGGCTGCAGCTGCTCCCCCTCCCGTGAAGGATTACGAGATTGAGGTGAGGTCGAGTATCTGTCGAGTTCTTTCCTCTGTGTGTTGGGGGACTGGAGTGTGTGGAAGGTGCTCCCCACTTTGACTCTATGAGGGGGAAGGAGGGACATTGTGTGGAACAGTTGCCAAAGTGTGTCGTTTCTTAGAGTCGCGGTGAGTCCTTACAAGCACTGGGACTGTGAGATATTTGCGGGATCACAGTAAATCGGAATTTAAGTTACCATGGCCAGTTCCCAGATCCTGATATGTTGGTGGACCATGATGTTTTGGACTTTTGACGTGTCACGAAGTCAAGTCCTGGGTTCATGATATGGAATCATAGAACTTTAGCGTTGAACAAAATCTTTAAGTTCAACTAGTTCATACATTTACCTGTTCTAGCAGTGCCACTTAGAGTGTCACTACAGGAATCAAACAAACTACTTAGTAAAGAAATCAGTTTCTTATGGCTCCAGAGCTTAATATGCTGCAGTTAGGAGTCCCAGCGTGGCGTGCAGATGTTCTCCTGTGTTCATCAGGTTTCAGTGCAATGCACTAAGCAGTCATTATCATAATGAGATTCCAATACCATGAAGTAGTGGGCTAGCATGTTAAGGTAGACTTGCTATACGTTTACACCTTTTCATCTCAGGCTAGCTTTCTAACTGAAGTATGTATCTTGGCATCCTTGAAGTGAGCTAAGATGTATGTTCATTTAACTGTGACTGTTAGTTGTTTTTTTAGGATGGAGTGACTTTTGTCTACTTGATAGTAGTTGTTACGTTGATATGTGTTTGCTAAATCATGTGAGTTACTTAGTTTGTCTCAGGTGTGAAGGAGGATTTCTCTGGTACTTGATTTACACAGTTCTTGATTTTTGTATGATCAGTCTTGTCAGTCTTTTGGTTACAGTTTCTGCTTTTCGTACCCCGCTTGGAGAATCTATTTCATAATAATGATGCTGTTTAGTATGGTAAGGGTAAGGGCCTTATACACATTAGTTTGCTTAGTATCAACACTGTGATGAGGTATTATTATCTGTATTGTGTAAGTGAAAGAAGATTATTAAAAAGTAATTCAAAGTAAGTTAAATTAAAAATTTTTTTAAAGTGGTCAGGTGAGGTGGCTCATGCCTGTAATCCTAGCACTTTGGGAGGCCAAGGCAAGAGGATTGCTTGAAGTCAGGAGTTCAAGTTCAGCCTGAGCAAGAGTAAAACCCCAGTCTCTACCGAAAAATAGAAAAAATTAGCCAGGCTTGGTGACGCGTGCCGGTAGTCCCAGCTACTCAGGAGGCTGAGGCAGGAGGATCGCTTGAGCCCAGGGGTTTGAGGTTGCAGTCAGCTGTGATGACGCCACTGCACTCTGCCCAGGGCAAGAGAGCGAGATTCTGTCTCAAAAAAGAAAAAAAAATTTTTTAAAAAGTTAAAAATAATTTGCTTAAGGTTCCCACCCCAGTAGATGTCAGAGCTAGCACTTGAACTTAGATCTGCCTGACTCCAGCCTATTGTATAGTGCCTGTGATGCCATCTCAGAGTTATAAATAATAGTAACTCATTAGCATTTTTCTATTACATTTATGATTTCATTTTAACATATACAATTTTAACCTGTCCATAATTTATTTTGCCTCATATTTATCCAAATGGTTAGAAATTTGTCCCAGTACCATTTATTAACTGCTTCTTTGCCCACTAACTTGAATGCTGCTTTACCATATCTAAGTTTTTAAATATATACTTATGTCTGTTTCTGGTTTTCTTTTTTAAAAATTTTTATTTATTTATTTATTTTTTGAGACAGGGTCTCTCTCTGTTGCCCTAGCTAGAATGCTATGGTGTCATCATAGTTCACTACAACCTCAAACTCCTGGACCCAAGCGATCCTCCTACCTCAGCCTCCCCAGTAACTAGGACTACAGGCGCATAACCACCAAGCCCAGCTAATTTTTATACTTCTTTTTGTAGAGATGGAGTATCGCTTTGGTGCTCAGGCTGGTCTTGAACTCCTGGCCTCAAGTGATACTCCAGCCTTGGCCTCCCAAAGTGCTAGGATTACAAGCATGAGCCACTGTGTTTGGCCTGTTTTAGGTTTTCTAATTTGTTCCATTGAGCTGCTTGCTTATTCCTGTGTCAGTACTATGTTTTTTTCTTTTCTTTTTTTTTTCTTTTCCTACCTCGCCTGCAGTACTATGCTTTTAATCATGATAGCTTTATAATATGTTTTAATTTTCTAGAAATATAAATCCTCCATTCATTACTTATCTTTTAAGAAACATCCTTGTTATTTTGGCAAGTTTATTCTAACAAATGAACTGAGTTAAAAATGAACTGAGTTAAAATTAAAGAAAAGACTGATGGGACTTTTTATTTTTTATTTATTTATTTTTTGATGTGACATTTTGTAACCAGTAAGTTGATATCTGTTTTCTATTATGTAAGTTACTTTATTTTTACTCCCCCTTACTTAAAGTCAATGTAAATTACTACTTTATGACCAACAAAAATGTAACTATGCTTAGCATTATAATCATCTTGATACTGTGAGAGTAATAGCTAATACAAGAGAGAGGTTATAACTTGTAGTAGCAAACTCAACCACTGGATTTGTGGTAGGTGTTCTTACGGTGACCTTTCACCGTAATTTCTACTTTGTTGGTATATTTTGGGATCTTGGGCTTGTTCACTAAGTACCTGTTTCTTAGAAATAGAATAATGTGTTTATTTTTAACTGAAAAATTAAAAAGGGAGTGGAATTAATATTTGTAAGGTCCCTACCATATGTCAGACTTCACGTATTTTTATGTAAGATGTTTAGTATAGATCCTGTGGGGTGGGTGGTGCTTTTCAAAGGTTATAAACAGAGGCCAAGAGAAATTAATAAATTTTCTTACAAGTATAGTGTCCTTGGTTTTGTTTTAATATAAACTTTTTATTGAAGTATATATATATATATATATATATACAATAAAGTGTACAGCTTGATATAAAATTGAGATTTGAATATAGGTTTAACTTTAAAGTTCATAGCTCATTTTCTTTCGAATAGATCACGTTTTTCACCTAAAGAAGCCTTCCTTTGTTTTTATCCAATTACTTAAATTATTAGATCATGTTTAAAATTTATATTTTGTGTTATTTTTGCTTGAAATAAATACCTTTTTTTCTTTTAAATTGCTAGCCATGCAAAAAACGAAGGAAAGATGGTGACAGATCTTCATGCAAAACAATTACAAAATATTTATCACCAGTAGGGAAGACTGGAGACAGAGCTTTTGCTTCACCGAAACCCAGTAATATTCTGCATTATTTTAGAAAAACTTCACCCGCAAAAGAGAAGACAAAATCAATGAGAGAGTGCAAGATAAAGTCATCTGTATCATTGCCCATTGACAGTAGCAAAGACTGTAAGGCACCTTTGGAAACGTTCTCAAATAAAGAGTTTAAGAAGAAAGGAAAGAGGGTTAATTTATCTCATCAACTGAATAATATTAAAACTGAAAATGAATCTCCAATTGAAATTAATAGTGATGATAGCAAAGAAGACTCTAGTTTAAATAATGATTTTGCGGAAAGTAGTACTTCTGTTTCACTTTACAAGAAACATGTAGAGGTACTTGCAGAAAGCATCCAGGATATAAAAAATCAGTCAAGTACTATGACCTCCAAGAAAAATTCTAAAAAAGTAAATCCTCAGCAAGGGACCATGAAAAATGATTGTAAAAAGTTGAGAAAAAGGAAGCGCAGAGATGTAATAGATCTACCTGAAAGTTTACCCTTGGCGGAGGAAGTAAATCTGCTTAAAAGAAATGGTGAAGATAGTAAACAGATAATGCCTTTCCTGACTAATGAAATTGAGACTACTACAAATGATGTGAACTCTAGAGATAATGTAACTAAAATAGTCCAGTTAAATGATAGTACAATAACTGTATCGTATGAGGAATTTTTAAAAAGTCACAGGGAAAATAAAGTAGAACAGATACCAGACTCAACAATGTCAGTTTGTGTACCTTCTGAAACTGTTGAAGAAATAGTCAAAAGTGGTTATATAAGTGATACAGAAAACTGTGAAATTTCCCAGCAAGTACACTTTAAGACAGTTACTGTTCTTGCACAGGTTCACCCTATTCCCCCCAAAAAGATGGGGAAAATACCTCAAATTTTTTTGAAACAAAAGCAGCTTGAAATGGAAAATAGTCTATCTGATCCTGAGAATGAACAGACAATTCAGAAAAGAAAATCTAATGTTGTTATACAGGAGGAAGAATTAGAATTGGCAGTGTTGGAAGCCGGAAGTTCGGAAGCGGTGAAACCAAAATGTACTCTAGAAGAAAGACAGCAATTTATGAAAGCATTTAGGCAGCCAGCATCAGATGCACTTAAAAATGGAGTTAAAAAGTCTTCTGATAAGCAGAAAGACCTTAATGAAAAATCTCTAAATGAGGAAGGAAGAGGTAATAATTCTAAAAAAATCATGGAAAATCCTGGTATTCAAATGATTTCAAATAATGACAATTCACAATCACACACTGATAAAGGAAGTTTTCCTAAGACGAAAAGTAAAAAACTAAAGAAAAAGGGTAAGAAAACATTAGATACTGGGGCTATTCCAGGTGAAAACCTAGAGGGAAATACTCAAAAGAAAGAAACAACCTTTTCCTTAAAAGATAAACAAAATCAAAATAGGATAAGAATGAGTTTACGACAAAAGACAGAAGTTTTCAAAAGCAGCTCTTTATTTAACAGTGAAAATCTTGTTTGTGTAGCAAGTGACGACCCTTTAAAGATTTCCTGTTTCTGTAACAATAAATCATCAAGAAAAACCAGCACACATGATAAAATTATGTGTTCTAAAGCTGAACCTGAAGACAGCTTGGTAATAGTTTCCACACCCAAATCAGCCAGAAGGTCTGTAAGAAGTAGAAGCATGCCTACTCCAGTAACCATTAGAGATATCGATTCCGAAGATGCACAAGATAATAGTCCAATAAAGGCTTCCACTCCAAAAGCAGCCAGCTTATCAGAAAAGCATAGCTTATATACAGCGAAATTAATAACAGTGCCCTCTGATTCAGAGAGCCCTATTAGGTAAAGTTTTGTTTTGTTCTAGTATTCTGCATGTATTATTACCTGGGGAGGAAAATATGTCAAGTATTCGAGTGTTATTTTTTTCTAGAAAACAGCTGATTTATAAGAAAAGAACAGAGTTTGAAAAAATGCTTCTTGTTTTACACATTTAATTTAAAGTCAGGCATAATTTCAGAAGAGTTCTAGATGTATTTTAGATGAGCTAAACTCTTATTCATAACAATTGCTAATTCCTGAAGAAATGTCCTTCAAATATGAATTCTGTGGATTGAACAAATAAGAGATTAAAAATAATCTATAATCTAAGCACTTTGGGAGGCTGAGGGAGGAGGATTGCTTGAAGCCAGGAGTTTGAGACCAGCCTGGGCAAGAGAGTGAGACCCCATCTCTACAAAAAACAAATTAGCTGGGCATGGTGGCATGTACCTGTAGTTCTAGCTACTCAGGAGGCTGTGGTGGGAGGATTGTTTGAGCCCAGGAGTTTGAGGTCACAGTGAACTGTAATCAAGCCACTGCAATCCAGGGTGGGCGATAGGGTGAAACTCCTTTAAAAAAAAACAAAACATAGAATGTTATTTATCGAGTAAATTGACCCATGTGCTATGAAGTATATACTGTGCTTACATACTAGTTCTGGCTAATACAAGAATGATCCTAAAGGCTAATTTTCTATAAAGCTCATTATTTCTAAAGGAAATAATAAAATTTGGCTTTCTTTTGAATCAGTGGTTTGAAACTGATGGAGTTATTTTTTTCTTCCTGTTTTAGAACAGTGTAGAAGTTGGAGCACTAGTTGGTTTTTATCTATGTTTAATTGAGATTCTTATACATTGTAATCATGAAAATGTTTCTGAATACTTTATCTTTTTTTCAGAATGAAATTCACCAGAATTAGTACTCCCAAAAAGTCTAAGAAAAAATCTAAGAAAAGATCTGAGAAATCTGAAGCAACTGATGGAGATTTTACTTCTCCAACTAGAAAGGTAATTAAAATACTAGAGAGTCCTAAAGGTGGCATTCTGTCTCCCTAAAAATAAAACAAAAAACCCACACTACTATTGGAAGTAATAAGCCAAAAGAAAATTCATGTATTTCACAAATTAACTACAACCCTATATTATTTTTAACTATTATTCCATTCCTCTAGTTAGTTTATTAAGATATTTTATTAAGATATCTTATTGTGAGGTGAATGTAATCGATAAGGGCAGAGTATAATTTACCTATAAAAAGCTTTCTTAGTTTACATTCCAATAATTTTCTCTAAGGCTGCCTGTCTTAGTTTGGGCTGCTATAACAAATTATAGACCGGTGACTTAAACCGCAGAAATTTATTTCTCACAGTTCTGGGGATTGAGAAGTCCAAGATCAAAGTGCCAGTCTATCTAGTGTCTGGTAAGGTTTGCAGATGACCTCACATGGTGGACAGCAGGCAGAGTGAAGCCTCCGCCTTCATGACATAATTACTTCCTAAAGGCCCCACCTCCTACTACTATCACATTGGGGGTTAGGATTTCAACATATGAATTCTGGGGGGACACATTCAGTCTGCCTATAGGTCATGATTGAATTTTTGGTTTATTTCTATAGCTTAGAGGCTCATAAGAAAAGTTCTTCAACCTTGCTATTGTTGATGTTTCGGGTGGATAATTCTTTGTTGTGGCGGGCTGTCCTGTGCATTGTAGGATATTTAGCAGCAACCCTGGCCTCTACCCATAGGATGCCAGTAGCACTCCAACTCCTGTAGTCGTGACAGCAAAAAACGTCTGCAGATGTTGCTAAATATCCCCTGGAGGGGAAAAAACCACCCCTACTTGAAAAACCACAGCTCTGAAGGGAGAGGTATGATATATAAGAATAGTTTAGTTGGTTCTGCAAAATAAGCTGCTTGTCCCCACTGTGGGAGAATTGGATTCTCTCCAGGATGAGTAGGTATAGGCATGTGTGTTTTGAAAAAGCCATCAAGGTGACACTGATATAATCCTTGGGTGAAAACCACTGCTACAGAAAGTTGGTATCTCTTTTTTTTTTGATTTAACGGCTGTCGTACTTTTGACTGCTTATCACATTCTAGGCATTGTGCTTAGTACTCATATCATTATTGTCATAAAGTAAATACTAAAAAAATTTTTTATTAGTGGATAGAGTAGTGGAAATTCTCATAAAGTAAATATCATTTAACCCTGTTTTGTAGATGAAGGAACTTGCAGTTCATGAGATGAGGAAATGTGTTTTTTTTTTGGTTTTTTTTTTTGAGACAGAGTCTCACTCTCTTGCCTGGGGCGAGTGCCATGGCGTCAGCCTAGCTCACAGCAACCTCAAACTCCTGGGCTCAAGCAATCCTACTGTCTCAGCCTCCCGAGTAGCTGGGACTACAGGCATGTGCCACCATGCCCGGCTAATTTTTTCTATATATATTTTTAGCTGTCCAATTAATTTCTT
>RJWJ010000010.1:0-15281 GCA_004363605.1 Indri indri | reverse complement strand
ACTCCTGAGCTCAGAACAATCTGCCTGCCTTGGCCTCCCAGAGTGCTAGGATTACAGGCGTGAGCCACCGTGCCCGGCCAGGAAATGTGTTTTTATTTGTGACTCTGGGAAGAATCTTTCCTAGAGTCATACAACTACGAGTAGTTAAAGATAAGCATTAGCCTATTGGAAAGCTGACTGTACCACAGCTAAAGATTAAAGTCTCTGAGGTGAACTTTATCCCATATATTTTGTTCTTCCTGATAATAATTCTAGAGGATAACTTCAACCTTAATTTTAGAAATATTGTGCCTTGGTTTGCATCATGTACTGCTTAGAATTGGGATTTAGTAATAAATTTTCCAGCAAGACCAATGTCGAAATTAAATGTATCCAAATTGGGGCCCTTTTGAAATTACTTAGATCGGTTATTTTATCTCATAGTCTGTCATTGAACCTCTTACCTCAGGGCCCTTGTTCTCTGAAGCCTTATCCAGGCTTATGTACTAGATCTAGGAGAAGATCTTAGTAATTTTCTGGGAGAGATTTTTCATGTTTTTATTAGAATGAGGAGCAAACTGGATTTCCTAAGAGCCCCATAGTCATAACAGCTTAGTGTTTATCCTTCCAAATAATAATTTAATAGTTATATGAGTTACATATTTATCCTTCCAGACTTTTTTCTGTGCTTAAATAGCTATGTTATCTTTTTTTAAAGGGATCATGTAATGTAAACTGTTTTATATCTTGTTGTGTGTGTGTTTTTAATTCCAACATAAAAACCTGTAGAACTCAGAATATGGAAAGCACATTCTCTGGATTCTGGAAGATAATATTTAAATGCACGTGGTTACGTTGTGCACCAATGGCAGAGCTAGGCTTCAAGGCCAGACTTTATTCTTACCTAGTGCTCTTTTCCATACCGTAATACCCTTTTAGCTTTGCTCTGATTTATCGTAAAGTATTCTCAACTCTTAAAAAGTTATGACAGCCCAGCGCGGTGGCTCACGCCTGTAATCCTAGCACTCTGGGAGGCCGAGGCAGGTGGATCGTTCTGAGCTCAGGAGTTTGAGACCAGCCTGAGCAAGAGCGAGACCCCGTCTCTACCAAAAATAGAAAGAAATTAATTGGACAGCTAAAAATATAGAAAAAATTAGCCGGGCATGGTGGCGCATGCCTGTAGTCCCAGCTACTCGGGAGGCTGAGACAGTAGGATTGCTCGAGCCCGGGAGTTTGAGGTTGCTGTGAGCTAGGCTGACGCCACGGCACTCGCCCCAGGCAAGAGAGTGAGACTCTGTCTCAAAAAAAAAAAAAAAAAGTTATGACATATTTTTTATGTACCTGGTATGTATCATTCTGTCTCTATGTGTATGTATGTGTGATATATATATATACACATAATAGTACACACAATAATAATGTATATAATTGTACTATACCTATCTGTTCTTACTCTTCTTTCACTATCCTATATAAGTACCTTGAGACCTAGGTATTATAACATTTTTCCTTTATGGTATCCAACCCAGAGCCTTGCATACAGTAGGCTGAGTAACTATTTGTATTTGGAAAGTTCTTTGCTTGAATTCGAAGACTAGCATAAAAAATAGATTGCCAAATCTATACTACAGATATCCTTCTGGGAGTTTTGTACATGTTTAAATATACTTATTTGGACAATTTCAAGTAAGAAACAAAGGCAGACTAATTATAGCTAGACATATTGTAATTTAAAGTTCCTGGTAGATTTGAATAACCAGTTCTCTGTTGTTTTTTTTTTTTTTTAAATTTTTAATTCTTTTTTATTTATGATCAGTAAGACTGCCAGAACTTTGTTGATTATTTAATGCAATTTGCAATTGTATTTTTTCTGTTATTATATATTACTATTTTTTCTATTAATATAAAATGTTTGCCAGCAATCTAAATTAATATTTCAAATTTTTGTCTAGGCAAGCAATGCTTCAAAAAATATATCAAAAGCAAAACAATTGATTGAAAAAGCAAAAGCTTTACACATCAGTAGGTCAAAGGCCACTGAAGAAACAACAACACCCTTAAGGCGTTCCTCTAGACATCAGACACTTCCTGAAACGAAGAAATTGTCAGAAATGGAAGTAAGTATTACCAGATATCTATTGGTAGAAATTCTGTCCTATTTCGTTGTTCGGAGTGGGAGAAGGACAACATTATAAAGTTACAAAGAAGCTTTGCGTGATAGCCTTGAAGTAGTAGAAGGAATATCATTTTTATTTCTGCTTTAAAGGCCTTTGGCTCCTTTTGTCTACAGAATACAGTCCAAATTTTTCTAAAGTAACTCAAGATCCTTCATAGGCTGAACTAGCTCTTCCCGTCCCTCAAAACAACTCTTTGCTCTAGTAACACTGTTCATTTCTCCCCAAATGGTGCAACTTTCACTGTTTTCATTTTATTAGCTCAGTTTGAAATATACCTTCCAAGTATTCTCCTCTACCTGAGGAATTCCTACTCAAACTTGAAGATCTTGCTAAATGCCACTGCCTCTTCTTTTTTTAAAAAATAGCTTTATTGAGATATAATTCACATACCATACAATTCACCATTTGAAGTGTGGCTTTTAGTATATTCAGAGTTGTGTATCCATCACCACAATCAGTTTTGGAACATTTTCATTACCCCAAAAAGAAACCCCATTTCCCTAAGCTGTCACCTCCCAGTCCCCCCATTCCCTCAGCCTTAGCCAGCTACTAATCTGCTTTCTGTCTCTATAGATTTGCCTGTTACGGACATTTCATGTAAATGGTATCATGTAGCATGTGGTCCTTTGTGTCTGGCTTGTTTTACTTAGGATGTAATTTTAAGATTCATCCATGTTGTAAACTTCAGTATTTCATTTCTTTTTATTGCCAAATAATATCCCATTGTATGTTATACTACATTTATTTACCCATTCATCAGTTAATGGACATTTGGGTTGTTTCCATTTTTTTGCTATTTTGACTAATCTTATGAACATTCCACCACCACCTCCTGAAAGCTGTGCTCATGCCTTCCAGACAAATAGTCTCCTTCCCTATATGTCCTTCACTTTTCATGTTTTTTGGAACTTCAGTCAATATTGCTCTCACCACACTGTATTATTACCATCTATGCATGGACTAGTTGTTCCTCTGTTCTGTAAACCCTAACGTAACATTTGAAGCCCATTCTTGAATTTTATTTGCCTGTGTATTCCCAATTCCTTCTATATTGCTTCACACATGGTAGGTGCTTAATGTAAGCTGACCACAGGAAAATATCACACTTCATTTTAATACATTTCTAGGATGTATAGTTGTAAAAGGGGTCTAACTAGAATTTTAATAGCTTGGTCATTTTTTTTTTTTTTTTACGAGACAGAGTCTCACTCTCTTGCCTGGGCTAGAGTGCCGTGGCGTCAGCCTAGCTCACAGCAACCTCAAACTCCTGGGCTCAAGTGATCCTTCTGCCTCAGCCTCCCAAGTAGCTGGGACTACAGGCATGCACCACCATGCCCGGCTAATTTTTTCTATATATTTTTACTTGTCTGATTAATTTCTTTCTAATTTTAGTAGAGACGGGGTCTTGCTCTTGCTCAGGCTGGTCTCGAACTCCTGAGCTCAAACAATCTGCCCGCCTTGGCCTCCCAGAGTGCTAGGATTACAGGCGTGAGCCACCGCACCCGGCCAGCTTGGTCATATTGATTCTTTTATTTGGAATATAGTCTATTAGTTGCTTTTTTAAAAAAGAAAGCCCTTGTTTATAATAAACCCACTCTGATATCATATAAACTTGTGTGATGTAAGCATAGACTCCTACCATTCTATCATGCATTTTCTGTTTCAATCAGATAATGTCCAATGGGGCGTTATGGAGCCACTAATTTAATTATTTTGTCTATGGCTCCCCGCCGCTCTCAGATAGCGTCTTGCTCTGTCAGCTAGGCTAGAGTGTAGTGGTGTGATCATAGCTTACTGTAGCCTTACTGTACTCCTGGGCTCAAGTGATCCTCCTGCGTCAGCCTCCCGAGTAGCTAGAACTAAAGAGGTGTGCCACGATGCCTGGCTGATTTTTAAAATTTTTTTGTAGAGATGGGGTCTTACTATGTTGCCTAGGCTGGTCTCGAATTCCTGGGCTCAAGTGATGCTCCTGCCTCAGTCTCCCAGAGTACTGGGATTGCAGGTGTGAGCCACTATGCCCATCCTTGCTTATGGTTTCTATCACTGTATTCTTTTGAAATTTTAATGACAGTAATTATATGATGTATTTAAAGTTTTTTTCTTATTTTGTCATAGGACTCTGTAATAATAATAGATTCAAGTCCTACTTCTTCAAAGCAGGCAGAGAAAAATCAGAAGAAACTTCAGTGTTTGAATGATGTGCTTGGAAAAAAACTTAGCAAGTCTACTAAAAATGTACCAGGTAATCAGATTTATTGACATTTATGACGAATAGTAGAATGTTTTGGGGGATTGTTCTGAATGTGCTCATGATGCAAATCTAATCTCTTATAAAATGTAAAATTGTAATTATTTCATATTATTTCTATTTTGATAAGTAAGATTATGATGCAGTGAAGAGTTTTTAAAAGGGAAATTGAGCATATTTTAATTTATTGCATTCTGTGTATCTTTTTAGTGTTAGTTAAGTTGGTGGTTCCTAAACCTGACTGATTATAAAAATCATTTAAAACATCTTTAGGTTCTTTCCTAGACATATTGAATAAAAATCTTCCAAAGTGGGTTGTGGGATTCTGTAGTTTAAAAAAAAAGTTCTTTAGGAGAGTCTGATATTGCCAGGTCGGGGGAACAGATCGTTATATTATATTAAAAAATTCTTTAAAATTTTTTTTTTTCTTTAAGAGATGGGGTTTCAGTCTGTTGCCCAGGCTGGAGTTTGGTGGCTTGATCATAGCTCCCTGCAGCCTTGAATTTCTGGGCTCAAGTGATCCTCCTAGGTCGCTGGGATTACAGGTGTGAGCCATCACACCTGCCATATAAAAATTTTCTAATTAAAATAAATTAAAAAGTTAAATTTTTAAAAGTTTGAAAAGATACTTTGAAATTATATGAAGGTAAATGGAGACTATAAACATTGATACTAACCTGAATATTTTTTTTCCTAAGGAAACATGAAAGTTGCTCCTTTATTTCTTCCCAGAAAGCCACAAAAACCAGTTGATCCTATTCTTGGTTTTGATGAAAGAAGGTCAGTCCAATACAAATTTTAAAATGCCAAAATGTTTTATGGAATGCATTTTGTATTTTTTCCTTTACTTTGATGAGAAAGCATGTAAATTATCATTTGAAGCTTTTATAAGTCCATTTTAAAAGATGACAATATTGACAGTGCTACAATTGCTATTTAAACATCTTGGTTTTTGCAAATGTTTTATGACCATCTCTGGACAAAATAGGATGATAAATAAGGAAACCAAAAATACAGAAAGCTGATTATGGACTTTATTCAATAAATATTTAAATATCTACTACTGTGTACCAGGTACATTTGGTGTTATGGATATTATGAGGACAAGACAAGATACAGTCCCTGTCCTCATGAAGCTTATAGGGAAGACGATCTAAGGTTAAACATGAATTGGGCCAAGAAATGAAAAATTGTAGTTGTGCTAAGGAGAGGAAAAAATTCTATTAGTGTTTATATTATGGAGATTTGGTCTGATAAGGAAGGCTTCACTGAGGAAATGACACCTGAACTGAAATCTCAAGGATGAGCAGGAGTTCATCAGGGGGAAGAACAGTGTTCAGCCAGAGGGAACAGCCTGTGCAAAGTCCCTATAGCCAGAAGGAGCACAGCAAATACCAAAGACCGACAGAATGCTATTGTGACTTCAGCACAGAGAGCAGGGGTGAGAGGAACATGAGATAGATTCTTTTTTTTTTTTTTTTTTAAGGGATGGCAGAGGGAAAGAAGTGTGAGGGAAGAAGTGTGGAGGGAGGGAAGGGGCAGGAATGTGAGATTAAGCTGGAGAGGTGGGTGCCAGCCAACTTAGGCCCTCGCAGACCATGTTAAAAGATTTGTCATTATGCTAACAGCAATAAGAAGTACCCAAAGGGTTTGAAACAACAGTATGGATATAAGCATATTTGGATTTTGAAAGTTCAATCTGTGTGCTGGATGAATCTAGCTATTGCATAAAGAATGGAATGGGAGAAGGGTTAGAGGGGATCTAGGAGTGCAGATCTAGGGTGTTGAAGATGATGTATAAAAAGATTTTAGGAGATACATTTAAATAAAAACTCGTGATGATGAATTAGATTTGGGGGATTGTGGTAGGAGAGAGGCGGGTGTAAGGATGACATTGAAGTTCTGGTTTATGCACTTGGATGGCATGATGGAAAAAGATCAGATCTTGAGACATTATGGGTTTAAGTTATTATTTTTTTTCTGTTTAAATTTTTTTTTTTTGAGACAGTTTTACTGTGTCTCACTCCAACTCATGGGCTCAAGCAATCCTTCTGCCTCAGCCTCCTCGGTAGCTGGGACTACAGGCATGTGCCACTGCGCCTGGCTAATTTTTCTATTTGTGGTAGAGACGGGGTTTTGCTGTTGCTCAGGTTGGTCTTGAACTCCCAAGCTCAAGGGATCCTCCCACCTCAGCCTTCCAGAGTGCTAGGATTACAGGCGTGAGCCACTGCACCCCGCCTCTGTTTCAAATTTATTGAGGCATAAGTACATATTGTTAAGTGCACAGATCTGAAACATACAGTTTTGAGAAGTATATCATATCAATCACTCTGTCACCCTGGGTAGAGTGGAGTGATGTCATCATAGCTCACTGCAACCTCAAACTCCTGGGCTCAAGTGATCCTCCTGCCTCAGCCCCTCAAGTAGCTAAGGCTACAGGCGTGTGCCGCCACACCCAGGTAATTTTTTTTATTTTTTGTAGAGACTGTATCTTACTGTTGCCCAGGCTGGTCTCGAACTCCTAGCCTCAAATGATCCTCCTGCCTCCAGCCTCCCAAAGTTCAGGATTATAGGCATGAGCCACTGTGCCTGGCCCTGAAATAACTTTAAACTTAAGAAAAGTTGCCAGAAAACTACAAAGACTCCCATACCCTTTTCACCAAGATTTCCATGTCCTTGACTGCTTTTATTAAGGAGTAGAGACCTTATGTGCTATAGGATGACCCTCAACCTGGGTCTCTCTGATTTCCTCATGACCAGACTCAGCTTGTACTACACTCTTGTTGGTCAGGATTACCATGGAAACAGTGCTTTGCTCTTCTTAATGCATCACATAAGGAGGCAGGCATGTGACATTAACCCATCCCACTCATGGCGACGTTAACCTTGATCAGCTGGATGTGTTGGTATCTGCCAGATTTGTCAATCTTAAATTCATCTTTTTCTGTTTGAAATTAATATTTCGTTGGAAGGTATTCTAAGATAATGCCAATATCTTGTTCCTCATCAAACCTGCAGAGTTATTGGCCTTAACATTGATGACTTCTACCTGGATTAATCACATTATGATGGTTGCCAAATGGTGATTCGCCATTGCAGTCATTGTTTCTTTATTTGTTAGTTGGCGGCTTTTTAGGGAAGAGCTTTTGTGTCTCCTCACATATATCTATTTATTCATTTACTTCTTCATTCTTATTTTATTCAGCAGCTTGTAATCCATTAATATTATTTATTGCGATGCTCAAATTGTTTTTAATTTGGCCAGTGTGAACCCTTCAGCTTGGTAAATATGTCTCTTTGACATGTCCTCGTAATTTATTGAGCATTCCTTACTTTCTGGAACAGGTACATGTTCCAGGCTCATGTTTTACTTTCCCTGCCTCAGCCTGTAGTCAGCTATTTCTGCAAGGATCCCTGATTCCTTCTAGTGGAGGATGGTATTTAGAAACCAAGATCTAGGTGTTCATTGTGTTCATTGTGCTCATTGCTCCTGGAGGTGTCAATGCTTCTAGGTTTTTTCAACAGATAAAGCTGGTATGTATGTATATGTATATGCATACACACATGTACATATCCAAAACTATTATATTTCTGTGTGAATGATATATGTGTAACATATAATACATATATATATAGTATATATGTATATTTTATTTTATTTTTTTTCATTTTTTTGAGACAGAGTCTCACTCTCTTGCCTGGGCTAGAGTGCCGTGGTGTCAGCCTAGCTCACAGCAACCTCAAACCCCTGGGCTCAAGCAATCCTCCTGCCTCAGCCTCCCAGATAGCTGGGACTACAGGCATGCACCACCATGCTCAGCTAATTTTTTCTATTTTTAGTTGTTTGGCCAATTTCTTTCTATTTTTAGTAGAGACGGGGTCTTGCTCTTGCTCAGGCTGGTCTCGAACTCCTGAGCTCAAACGATCCGCCCGCCTTAGCCTCCCAGAGTGCTAGGATTACAGGCGTGAGCCACTGCGCCCGGCCTTATATGTGTATTTTATAATAGTACCTTGTACTCCTCTCCTTTAAGTTTACCTTCTGCTACAGGTACATACTAATTTAACTACAACTTTACTCATCTTTTCCTCTTTCCCTCCTGGTAACCATAGAAAAAAGTGCACCTCCTCTTTTCCACAATTAATTCCTTTAATCTGGCTTCAGAGCTCGTTTTCATTTCACTCAAACAGTAAAGGAAAACAGAAATACAGTAAAAGATTTTGTAGCCTCTTTTTAATTACCAACCCAAATTTCTATTTGCAGAGAATATTGCAATTCTTACTCTCTCTACGGCAGGCTGGGAAGGGCATACAAGCTGTGACACACCACCATGCTCCTTCCCCCGCCACCACTCCAGCCTCGCATTCTCTCCACCTTCTCGCTTCCTTTCTACCTCCTGTGCTATAGTCAACATTTTTATGATTCGTAATCTGAGGATAAGCCAGGTTAAACCAAGATATCAATAAGTGCCCTAATTTCCCTCCTATTACATTGGAAACAATATAGCATTAGAAGTTCTTGTATTAACTTTCTGAAATATGGCACTGATTTTGTTTTCTGATTATAATACAAATGCATGTTTAAGAAGAAAACAAAACACAAGAGGGGAAAACTCACCTACCACCCAAAGCTAGCCCCAGTTACCATTTTGGTGGATGTCCTTCCAGACGTTTTTAAAATTTATTTTATTTAATTTCTTAACATGAATAGATTTTCATTTTTGTGATAAGCAAAAAGGAATTTGACCAGCTAACATCTTAGGTAGCTGATTATTTTATTTACTTATTCTTTTGAGACAGAGTCTCGCTCTGTTGCCTGCGCTGGAGTGCAGTGGTGTCTTCATAGCTCACTGTGGCCTCAGACTCCTGGGCTCAAGCAGTCCTCCTGTCTCAACCTCCTGAGTAGGTGGGATTACAGGCGTGTACCGCCACACCCTGATAATTTTTTTATTTTTTGTAGAGATGGGGGTCTAGGTCTTGCTCAGGCTGGTCTTAAACTCCTGGGCTCAAGCAATCCTCCCGCCTCAGCCTCCCAAAGTGCTAGGATTATAGGTTTGAACCACCGCGCTCAGCCAGTTTTTAAAATTAGGTTAAAAGTTTTTATTTTCTAGATAGTTTTTTCTTTTAAGTGTTTATAACCTTAGCTTTTCTTTTTCCAATTATTTCCTTAAAAGTCAAGATACATCTGAAAAATCTCAGGACTGCAACATACAATTTAAAGCAAAACATGACTTCCTAATGAGTGGCTTACCAGATTTGTTGAAACGACAGATTGCAAAGAAAGCTGCTGCATTGGATGTATACAGTGCAGTCAGTGCCAGTTTCCAGAGAGTAGTTCATGTACAACAAAAGGATGATGGTAAGTTTGTTTATTATTATTGCATATTTATTCTTCTACAGTTAGAAGTAATATTACACTATGTCAGTTGGTTAAAGATGAGCTAAGGTTTAAGTATCATTCTTCTGATGATTTTAGTGGGAATTTTTAGTTTTTCCTCAGGGGGGATTGGTTCCAGGACCCTTTTGGGTACCAAAATATGTGGATGCTCAAATCCCTTATATAAAATGGCATAGTATTTGCATATAAACTGTACATATCCTCTGGTATACTTTAAATCACCTCTAGATTATATCTAATATAATGTAAATAATTGTTATACTGTATTGTTTAGGGAATAATGACAAGAAAAAAAAGTCCATATGTGTTCAATACAGACACAACCATCCATTTTTTTTTTCCTGATTTTTTGATCCATGGTTGATTGAATCCATGGATGTGGGACCCACAGATACAGAGGACTGACCGTATGAATGTGTGTCATCTTCTCTTCCTCAGCCTTGGACTCAGTTTACTGAGGATGGGGATGTCGCGCATGGAAGCCAAACATATCCTTAGTCCTTAACCCCTTATGCCAGGGGAGAGCAGGCAAATGTGAGGGACCTTGAGTTAACGTTCTCTTGAGAGACACTATGTTTTACTTTTTTATTATTTATTTATTTAGAGACAGAATCTTGCTCCGTCACCTGGGCTAGAATGCTGTGGCATCAGCCTAGCTCACGGCAACCTCACAGTCCTGAGTTCAAGTGATTCTCTTGCCTCAGCCTCTCAAGTAGCTGGAATTATAGGCGTATGCCACCATGGCCGGCTAATTATTCCATTTTTAGTAGAGACGTGGTCTAGCTCTTGCTCAGGCTAATCTTGAACTCCTGAGCTCAAACGATCCTCCTGCCTCAGCCTCCCAGAGTGCTAAGATTACAGGTGTGAGCCACCTCGCCTGGCCATAAGGCACTATGTTTTGAAAGGAAGGCAGTTCCCTTCTGAAATCATAGCCTGCGTGTGATCAGATCATCTTCAAGAATTTCTTAGAGGAGTTGCAGCCTTGCCCTTGTCCTATCTACTGCTGAGTATTCAAAGGAAGTGTGTTTGCTTCCTCTGCAGGACAGCTTTTGCTGCTTAGTATGTAAGTATCTTCTGGAATATGCAGATAACAAGTAGCAAGTGAGCTATTTGCACAGGCCCTTTGTATAGTGATATTAGCCTGATAATAATCTATTTGAAATCAAATGATGTAGCAACCACAATCTTACTTTACTTATAGTTTTTAATTACTGATAACATGCGAAGTCTTGTAACTTTACTTTGTCCTCATTCCTACCTAGAGTTTTTTGTGGGTTGTTTTTTCATTTGTTTGTTGTTTTTAAGCACAAAAACTGTTAAGTTCTCTGCCGGATTTGTGGTTTGGTTTAGTGCACTCCCTCTGCCCATGAAGGCGCATTGTATTCTGTTCTTCTTTCTCTGCCTTTAGAGTTTCTGATGTTGATATTTTGTGAGTTTTGTTCAGCCTCTCTTTTGCATGGGGAATTTCACAGCTAGTCTTTCTAGTAATTTTTTCTGCTTTTCCTTATTTCCCATTTCTGGCACTGGCCATTCAGTTGATGGTTTTCTTGTTATTTTTACTAGTAGAGTTTTTAATAGCATTTTCTAATAGTATGTTCAATTATAGAAATTAGTTATGCTTTTCTTTCCTGAATTTGATAAACCCATTTTCATAGAAGTGCTGGTATAAAACTTTTACCTGTTACAGATGAGCAGAGGCAAGTACAGAGGGAGCCTTTCTATCTTACAACCTTAAGATCTATTGAACACTTATAATTGTCTAGAATTCTGTTGAGCAATTCATATACGTATCTAGTCTAATCCCCATAATACTTCTTGGAGATTCAGTATTATAATTATAGCCACTGCTTTCTTGCCCATGCTCACAAGGCTAGTAAGTGGCAGAGTCTGGGTTGGAATCCAGGTCTGACTTAAAAGTTTAGACTTTAGGTCGGGTGCAGTGGCTCACACCTGTAATCCTGGCACTCTGGGAGGCGGAGGCCGGATGATATCTTGAGCTCAGGAGTTCAAGATTAGCCTGAGCAAGAATAAGACCCCATCTCTACTAAAAATAGAAAAATTTAGCTGGGCATGGTGGCCCACGGCTGTAGTCCCAGCCTCCTTAGGAGGCTACGGCAGGAGGATCCCTTGAGCCCAGGAGTTGGAGGTTGCTGTGAGCTGGGCTGGCACTACCACACTCTAGTCCAGGCAACAGAGCAAGATTCTGTCTCAAAAAAATAAAAGAAAAAAGAAATGAAAGTTTGCTAATATTTACTTGTTTTTTAACAATTGGGAGGGAAGACTAGGTATTTTTTATTAATTGTATTTGTTGGAGATGAGGATTTTATATACTCATTTGGGTTTTTGGTACTTTTGTGTTAACTATGTAGTTGTCAAATCTGTTCACATTTACTTTACGTTTAATAAATGAATAATATATAAATAAAGTTAATTAAGATAACTTTTCTGTTTTTCTTTCTTTAGGATGCCATTTGTGGCATTTGAAACCACCTTCTTGTCCTCTCTTAACTACATTTAAAGAACTCAGTACTAAAGTAATAGATCTTTCGAAATGTGTTATTGCTCTTGGTGAATTTTCAACATTGAATTCAAATTCAAAAAGCAAAAATTCTGCAGGCGTGGTAAGTATTAGAGACCTCATTCATTGAAGGACACTTCCCCTACATCTTTAAGAGAAAAAAAAAAATTTTGGATATTTACTATGGTAGCCTGGAGTTCCTTTTTTCCTAGAGTCTAATGTTAAAAAATAAATCCTAATTGTAGCACATATTTCTTTTAAATACTCATAGAGCTTTAAAAACATTTTAAGAAGTAATGAATTTTCAGATATCGACCACATGGCAGAAATTTAAAAAAAAAAAGAATTAATGAAAACCAGTTTTGAAAGAATATTAAATTATATAGCACATTTAGATACATTATAAATCAACATTATAATATATTAAGTGTATAAATTATAGTTAGTTGAAAGGGAGAGAAATAAATATATGAGCTAAATCCTTCAGAAGCTATGCAAATACAGCTTTGTGTTCAGTGAGTAGAGCTTACATTGATACTGACTTCTGATGGACAAGTGGTTGGTAATATTGTGATTAATGTGAATAGATGATTTGGGTCTGTTATTGTGCATTTTATTCTTCTTCTTTTTTTTTTTCCTTTGTCTTTTTTCACTCCTCGGTAGACCCAAGGAGCATTTTATTCTTTATTGCAGTTTATGACAACACGGAAAGATTTTACCGAAGAAGTAAGAAATCTTTTGCTGGAGGAAATTAGGTTGTCAAATCCTGAATTTTCTTTGAGAAAATATTTTCCCTTGCTTCTAAAAAAACGAATTGAACATCAGGTACTTTCTGAGTGCCATGGGAAACAAGGTTAGTGATAATTATTATCTATGTGAATATGTTGGATTCGAAAACACTAAGACTTAGCTATTGACTCTTGGAAGTGGTCACTACGAACAAACATTGCTTACAGCTAGCAGGGAGAATTGTTCAACTGAAGTAAAAGCATCTTGTACAGTGCAGTGTTAGTCCCTGCCAGCTTCCAAAGATGCCAACCCAAAGACAACTTTAATTATGTTAAAATACTTATCATTCATTTAAGGAAAGCCTTAGATGAGATAATGTGAACTTACATAGCTGGAACAAAGGCAATCTAAATATTAAGATCTCTAGCTTGTTTTCAGTATGTCACATTTGATTCTTGCCTTTTCACTTTAAAGTCATAAGGCTATTGGGTAGGGCCTTGTGACTCCCACCTGTAATCCCCGCTACTTGGGAGGCTGAAGCAGGAGGATTGCTTGAGCCCAGGAGTTGGAGGTTGTAGTGAGCTATGATCACACCACTACATTGCAGCCTGGGCAACAGAGTGAGACCCTATCTCTTAAATTAAAAAAAATTGGATATTTGAAGGTGATAAAAGATTATTAAGTATTAAAAATTGTTTTTTGTTGATTAGTAAGCATTTCCTTAATTCCCATAATAGAAAGTCCACAGCAAGAGCCTGATGTCAATCAAAAAGAAAACAAAAGGAAACGAGTGGAAACGGGAAATCATAAGTCAAAAAGAAAGAAACTAAATGAAAATTCAGAAAGTCCAGAAAAGATAAATCAGAAGCCAGAAGAACTTGACAAAACAAACAACTCTTCTGGCATCAAGATAGATTCTTCCAAAGGTATATTTTCTCAAAGATCCCAGAAGAAACAAACTGCTTTGAGTCCACATGAAGTGGAAACAGAAGCAGAAGATTTTGATGTTCTGATAACAGATAATGATAAAGAGTCTGCATCAGAATTATCTTCTTTTCCTGGCAAATTGGATTTTCTCCCTCTGGTTCTAAAACTCTCTTGTTTTTTAACCTCTTGTTGTTTTCCTCTCTCTTTTAATATACACTTATCACAACTTTCAGAAAGTGTATGTGTGTATAAGATAAGTGGAAGCCTCACTGATTAGAGGCTTACAAATAACCATCTTAATAGTCTTTGATTTTTCTGTGCTTCTGTAAATAAATATGCTTCTTTAAAAATCTGGGATCATACTACATACTATTTTATAATGTATTTCACATGTCTTTGACGTGTTCCCGTCCAGTTTATGTGGCCTTTCCAGAGTATTCCAATGAATGGATTTAATTTATGCTTATACAGGATAAGCATCCCTAATCCAAAAATCTGAAATCCAAAATGCTCCAAAATGCAAAACTTTTTGTGCACTGAAATGATGCCACAAGTGGAAAACTCCACACCTGACCTGATGTGACAGGTTGCAGTCAAACTATAGCCAAAACTTTGTTTCATGCACAAAATTGTTAAAAAATATTGTATAAAACTACCTTAAGGCTATGTGTATAAGGTGTATATGAACCGCAAATGAATTTCGTGTTTAGACTTGGATCCCATCCCCAAGATATCTCATTATGTACATGCAAATATTCCAAAATCTGAAAAAAATCTGAAATCCAAAATACTTCTGGTCCCAGGCATTTTGGATAAGGAATGCTCAACCTGTAGTATGTTTTAGTATTTGGTATGGCAAGTCTCCTGTCATGTTTTAAAGAATTTTTGTGCATTTACTTCACTAGGTGAACTATAGGGTACCTTATCTCCATAAATCCCATCGAAATTTCGATTTCGCATTAATTTATAGATTCATTTGGAGAGAAAAGTATCAACCTCAAACTGCCAGTGAACTCTTAGGCAATGAGTTAGCTTATAAAAAAGTTACATCTTTACAATATTCAGTCTCCTCAATTAAGAATGTAGCATCTGGGGCCGGGTGCGGTGGTTCACGCCTGTAATCCTAGCACTCTGGGAGGCCGAGGCGGGCGGATTGTCCTGAGCTCAGGAGTTCGAGACCAGCCTGAGCAAGAGCGAGACCCCGTCTCTACCAAAAATAGAAAGAAATTATTTGGACAGCTAAAAATATATATAGAAAAAATTAGCCGGGCATGGTGGCGCATGCCTGTAGTCCCAGCTACTCGGGAG